>OY284470.1:16478348-16668413 GCA_958336335.1 Dilophus febrilis | reverse complement strand
ACTTGCTTTCTTCCTTATATCCTTATACCTAATATATGAATAATAATATTAAAAAATAACATTGTTATATAATATATATAATTAAATTATATAAATTGGATGAAATAAAAGCAAAATATATACATTATATAGGGATAGGCATCAGGCATAATTATACAGTTTATATATAAAATCTATATAGATACATTTATCTATATAATAAACTTAATTATGCATAATTATGTGCCAACATTAACATTTATAATTACCAAAGTTCGTCGTTTACTTCTTTTATTATATTTTTTTTTTTTATTTTTGCAATATCATTTATAATAAATGTACTTATAATCGCATATCCTTTATTTACTCTTATCAAGTTATAATATATATAATATATCGCATATATATCAATCAAAATATATATACAAAGTGTTTTTGTTATTAAGAAGTTGTCACACGTTATGAAGTGCGACCAATTCATTCAATTCATATACATTGGGATCGGAATATGCTACAAAACACGCAGTGCATTGTATTATAAAATTAAAAATTCTACCAAAAATTCTTAATTCTATATTAATTTTATTTGTTTTTAAAATAATTCTTTTAATATTTTTAATCGTATTTCGTTCGTATATGTGATGAATTGTTATAATTATATATATACATTTGCGAATAAAAAAATATCGGTATATAAAAAATACCCGTATCTAATTTATTTTAAATACATATTTGTATCAATTCTTACGTACTAAAATTAACGTGGTTAAATATAAATTTATCCACGGTGAAATACCTACGAAGAAAAATATTGAAGATATTTGGTATTCAGAGCACAATTTAAAATAATCTATTACTATAATAGCGCTTTTGTTTACTTTTTTTTATAAGGAAAAAAAAACAATCATTTATATTTGGCTACACAGAATAAAAATAAAACGAACACAAAAATTTTTTTTTTCTTTTTCTTTCCACATATAAATATCGACTGTCTTTTTTTAATGTGTTCGGTATTTTCGCTAAATTTAGTTTCGTTTTATTGAGCAACTGGAAAATTGTAATAGTCTGTACTGTATAAAATAAATCAAATGAAAATATCGTGCATTGATATAGATATAGAATAATAATATCTCCATAGAAACCTAAGCGTGGATAATTTACTTCGCATCGAAAAGGTGATGTTAATTTATTCATTATCGTAGATAATTTATGGGCTCTGAATACGAAAAGCGTGGTTAAACGAAATATCTCCGTAGATATTTAACCACGCTGAGGCCTGAATAAACCCAATTATATAATTAAAAACACAACAATATAGAGTTTATATATATCAAAAATTATATATATATATATATATATATATATATATATATATATATATATATTATATATATTTATTTATGTATGTAAAAATTTTCGCTTTTCTTTTCTTATATTTAATTTTTATTAAAATTTAATTATTATTCATTTTCAGAAGAAAACTTTTAATGAAAACTTCTTGTTTTAATGTATAATAAAATAAAAATAAGAATATATGCATCTACAATGTGCTACAATTATATAAGTATATTTATTTTGGTAATTTTTTTTTAATTCCTTTTTCTCTTCTTCTCATCATTGTAAATAAATTAAATTTTTGGTTTCATCATCAGCATCATATCTATCATATATGTATATGCAGGATGCGGTTTATGTAATATATTTCATGTAAGGTATATTTACTTTTAAAGTTGTATATATAGTCTACAAGGATCTAATTTAATGTCATGTAGGTTGTTTATAAAAGTCTTTTTATTTGCATATATATAAATATGAAATATATATAACCATAATATATAACCATATATAAGACCGCACACATAATAAATATGATTATATAAAAATGAATACATGTAATTTATTTTTATATTTAAATATTTTAAATATTGTTTTAATAAACACGGGTTTTGCTGCATATATATATATATTTATGCACATTAATGCGTTGATATAGAAAATTATATTACGGAAAATTTTGGCACAGTTATTAAATATTGTTTCTTTGGCTCATCTAAATGATAGTTAAAGATATAGATTTGTGATTTAATGTAAATATACTTTAAGTCCTTGAAATGATTATTATATTTTATTCACAAATTTATTATATACCCTTGACAAATCCTAATAGATGCTTAGTATAATAAGGATGTTTTTGTTTTGGAAACTTTTTATATTTATTTAAATCTCTATTGCGGATGAATCTAAAACCACCTAATGAATTTTTCTATAGATTATTGTAATATACGTTTATGACTTTTATTTACCATAAATAATTTCAATTATATCATATTAAAACTTTTTTAACCAAAATATTATTATAAAAGCTATTAAATAATCAATCGAGTGTATATACATAATAAATCAATACTGTTAATATATATTATTATTAATAAATGGATTATTACTCTAAAAACAATAAAATAACAATCAAGTGTTTATATTTTAAGATGTTTATATACAATTATGAATAATAATAGTGTCATAGAGCCGTATGTGCGGTATAGTATATATAAATATATATATATATAATAATAATAATATACTCTACATATTTTACATGTTGTATAGAAGAAGCTATATATTATAGAATCATTTTGAAGATAAGTTTTCTATGTATTTCTAAAGGTTTTCTAAATGTTGGTGATATTATACTATATGCGTATATAATGCATTCATATTATACCTCAGATTTTTCAAAACAAACATTTTTATGGAGTATTAAAAGTGTCAAAAAAGTTTTTTATTCTTTATTTATTATGATGATATACACTTTATAAAATATTTAATATATAAGTCCAATATAAATACAACGCAGTAATAATGTTGTACGGGTGGTATATATATGTAAATGAAATTAAAATTTATAAATGTTTTATATACATTTGACAACACCACATCGATCATTTGAAAAATTACTTATTTATTTAATATATATATTTTCATATAAATTACGTTTATTAAAATATAGTGTTTAATTGTATATCCCATAAATATTCTTTATAATAAAGTTTTAGCGTCCGACATCAGTCATATATTCTGTTGTTGATTTCATAAATTTGTTCCTTTTACGGTACGGCTGCGAAAATGTGCAGCACTGTGCGAAAATTCAGATTCGAAAATAACCGAAAAACATGAAACGTATTTTATTACCTTATCGTAGAATTCTAATCCAATACCCCAAAATTTTATAAGAATTTTAGGTTGGCGATTTTTATCAACTACACCACAGAGTCACTATCACTTATATATATATATATATATATAGATTAGAAATTGATCTAATGTTTTTGTGAAACTTATTGTTATGGTAATTGATATATGTTTAACGATTAGAATTACATAAAGATAATTTATTTATCTCAAATATATTGACACCGCTCTAAATATCTAAATAATTTTGTAAGACTTAAGGTATGGTAAACTTCAATTTATTATACAAATGTAAAGTGTAAAAATGTTATATAAAAACTGCGAAGATATATAAATGATAAGCGAATCTTATATGCGGGTACAATTTTTAAATTTCTTATATATATTTATATATATTATAAATATAAGATGACAGAAAATTAAATTGAAAATTATTCAAGTGAAAATTACTGTCACAAATAACCGACAATATGATAATAAATTGTAATGAAAAATATATATCATAAAATCATCTCTAAATAGCTATAGTATATATATTTCCTATTATTGTTCATATTCTATATAAATTATATATGTTTATATAAATAAACAATAAATGCAATTTAACATATTAAAAATGTACTAGGAAAATATATATATATATATATATATTTATATACTACTCATCTTCACAAATGTCTTTACAACTATATATTTATAGAAATTTGAATTTCTCTCACTATATACACTTTCATTTTCAAAAATATCAGAAAATTAAATTTAAAAAAAATATATACATACATTTTTTTCACATTTTGAAATATTTTGTTTAAAAATATATATATAGAGGTTTGAAGAATATATATGCAAATAAATAATATTATTATAAAAAAAAATGCAATTTAATATTTACCTTATGCGGATATACTTATCCTTTATATGTATATATAATATATATACTTGTTCGTCCTCGTGTACCTATATACACAATAAAAACAATATTATTAACTTAAAGTATATATATCGTATATATATATATATAAAATGAAATAAAATAACATGTAAAAGAAAAGGAATTCCGGATAAAAAATATAAAGGATTAAACATGCGATAAAACAAAGGAAATTATCCTGACATAGATTATTTCCGTAAACAATATTAAATGTGTAAATTGTATATATTTATACATTACAGATAGTAACAATAATAGATTAACAGGCAGAAAAACTTAGTTCTTAGATTCGTAGCTTTTTGGCAATCATTATGCAATCTAAATACTATTGAATTTTTGAGAGCTATAAAAAAAAGTCAATTTTTGCAAAATCCACTAAGAAATCAAAGAATCCGTTTTAGTGCGAGTATTAAATAATCAAGAAGTAGAAACATTACGAAATTCCACTAGCCAGGCAATTATTTAGAATGAATAGAATTTTAGAAATAGATTATAAACTACCTTAATATATAATGTTTATATATTTAAAAAAATAGTTTAGTTTTGTATATTTAAAAAAAAAATCTATAACTATAAATAAGTTTTTTTTTTATTATATACATTCATATATAAATAGCTACGATAAATAAAAAAATTAGATAAAACCACTTTTAGATTAATGTATTATTAAGTATATATATTTATGTACATGTACTACAATATACTAAAATTAATCCATATACAAATTCTGAAAATCTATAAATGAAACATTAAGCTATTACTTTATACAAAAAAAAATAAATAAACCAACCAATTTATATATATATATATATATATACGAACAGTGAAAATCTGATTTCACTATATGATAAGCTCTCAATATATGTTTATACAGAATCTGTATTTATGCAGTAAAACAAACCATTAACCAAAGATATTTTTATATCTTGTATACAAAAGTGTTTTTCAACATATTTAGTTTATCTTGCTTAGTTTTCCTTGCATATAGATCTATATATAATTCTATATATATAGATGTTTTTTACTATACAAATATTCTTCCGGAAATTCAGTAAAAGAAATATAATCATAAAAAAAAATTTATATATAAGGATTAAAAGATTTATCTCTGTTAACATTCAAATAAATATGTATATATGAATATATAGTAAATGGATATATTAATTGGTGACAATAATCTGATGGTATTAAAAAATTAAACTCAAAAATAAAACGCGAAAACTTGTTTTTGTTTTCTTTTTAAAATAAAGAACTGAATGAATATGTGATATAGATATATGTATATTGTAAATATTATTATAATTATAAATGCGGAATTTAATATATACATATATTTTATTATAAAAATATTACAAAAAATTACAAAACGGTAAAGCGCTTTTTAAATTTTTCTAGCTGCACCAATCGAAAAAATCAAACACATTTTATCATTTGTTATTATATTGTAAATTTATATGTATATTTCATTTCAACGAAATTCAATGTTCAATCAGTATCAGTAAAATTGATGTACGTGTGGGGTCGTGTTTAATAAAAATTTTTTAATTGTTTTTTTTTTTTTTTTTTTTGCGTCGCGATAATTTAATCGTAATATAATATTTTATTTAAATAAGTGATTGAATATATAATTGTCTTATTCATTTTTAATAAGTAAATATAATTATATTATATATGGTTTTGTATATCCGCGTATCCAAATTTAATAGTAAAATATATATAGTTTTTTTTTATGTGTTCTTTGTTCTTTGTTCATGCAGTTAATAAATTTTTGATCTCTGTTTGTGCTTATGATAACAAAATTAAGAATTCGATCTCATGCGAAAATGCAGATTAGATTCAATACAGGCACATTTATGAAATAATATTAAAATGGTATGTAATAAAAAAATTATCAATTTTTAAAATATTCCATTTCATTAAATTTAAGCATTTTTTATTATTACATATTGAACAATTTATTATATAAAAAAAATCGTGACGCTTGTATGCACATTTAACAATTGGCACAAGAGTACTTTTATTGTTTATATATAAAAAAAATAACATTTCTTGTCTTTCAAGCAGATCCGTATTATTTTTAGTATAATAATAATTGTTATACGATTCTTATGATTTAAAAACGTTTAATCAATAGTGGTTTATGATTAGTCTATAAAATACTTCCCATTTAAAAACGCTTAACATATTTAGAAAGAACATATTTTAATCGATTCATTTTATTGCAATTGTTTTTTTTTTTTTTTTTTTTTTTTTTTTATACTCCTAGCGCGGGGGCACCATATAGAGTTGCAAGTTATTAGAGTATTAGAGTATGTGGGTATTTGAACTTTTGAACTGTGTAGTATGTGTTGGGTGATCTATATGTCTATATGTTTTTTTATATGTCTATTTGTGATATCATTGTACATATTTTGGAATCAATTTAATAATATATGACCAATTCATCACTTGTTATTTTATTTCATATACATAAAGGAACAAGTTTTTATATAAAATGTTTCAATACAATTCAATCAGTGTATAATAAAATTGATGTGCGATCGTTAAATGAGTTGTTTTTTTTTTTTTTGCTGTATTTCTGTTTTTATTTTTTGCGTTTGTTTGTTCAAATCTTATCCTTATTTTTAATAAATAAATAAACAAAAACTGATATTTAGGCAAAAAGTTATATCTATAGGTTTCCAATCTCCTCCAGACTTTTTTATGTATTTTGTACATTAAATTATATTTGTTCACCGATTTAAATTTTGTATCTGTTTGTGCATTGATGACAAATTATAAGAGTTTCATCAATGCAGATTATATTCAAGACATATCTTGGCAATTGCTTCTATTTTCGTAGTCCTTAATGGTATGTTATAAAACAGATTATTAATTTTTGGAATTTTCCATTTTATTGTGGTATTGAATTTCATTGTAAACCATATAACCAAAAGATTTTATAGGATTCCATCAGTATATCGAATCCAGAACTAACTGTAAGTGCTTTTATTCGTTGTGTTAGCAATATATGTTAGCAAACAACTTATAGAAAATAAACCCATATTATATACAGCTTTATAAATTATGGATTACTTTTTTTTATATACCTATATATACGGGGCTTTATTTCCCATTAACATTTTAAATAAATCTATTTTATATTCAATTTAAAAAGATAGTTTTATGTATTTGTTATAAAAAAAAAATTGCAGCGATAATTTGAAAGAAATAATATATAAATATATGGAAAAAAAGTAATAACATGAAAAAGGTTTTCTTACATAGTTTTTTTTATAAAAATTGAATTGCATAAAACATATACAATATATATATATATTAAGATATTATACAACAGATCACTCTCTCCATTAAATTTTATTTTGTATATGTAGTAAATATAAATATAAATAAAAAAAAAAATTATATAAAAATCTTTTCTATTTTTCATTCTATTTTAAATATATATACATATATAACGAATGGGTAAATATACAACAAATATCCAGTGTGGATTATGTACATATATAATATATTATTTATTTGAAAATCTGTGCAATATTCTTATAAGACATGCATAAAAAATAAATATATATATATCATTATACGTCCATTTATATATGTATGGTATATACATAAAGTTAGTGCAGTATTTTCTTAAATACATTTAATGCAATTTTCACTGCATTCTCGCATATTATATACCTTATTTATGTGTATATTTTTTTTGTATTCAAAAGGATTATATATTTATATATATCTTTTCAGAAATAATTGTATATATTTTTTATATATATAACTCTCTCTATTAGTGGCGTATCCTGATAATGTCCTAGTTGTCATATGACAACTTGATTTTTGCGAAAAAATCATATAAAAATTCAATATTTAAAAAAAAAATGTGTCCTGAAAATTTGCGAAAAGTTTTTTTAACTTCACGTACTATTCGATATAGAATTGATTTTAAATAGTTTTGTTAAAAATAAATGTTGACAACATTCTTCTTAACACATCATATAAAAAATCAAAAAGGCCATATATTTTAAAATTAACTTCAATTTCATTTAGAACACCAACACACTTAATCAGTAGGTTGTCACAATAAAATACTAACAACTTCCATTCCATTCATATTGTCTTATTTACCTATTATCCTATTATGCTATTATATACAAATTCAACTATATGCATATGTATTTGAATTTAAGTTGTGAAAGCTTTGTTGTAACAACTCAATGGTTAAATTTGTTCTAAATAAAATTGTAGTTAAGCTTAAAATATATGGGCTTTTTATTTATTTATATGGTGTGTTTAGAAGAATGTTGTCAATATTTTTTTTTAGCAACCTTCCATACGCATGGTAAACTAACATTTTCATATATCGCACATGCTGTATTGTAGAGACAATACAAAAACAAATGAGGTAAACTATGAGAAATTAGTAGTGTGTGTAAAAGAAGAAAATATATAATAAAATAATTCTCATTTAAAATTAACAAAGTATTTTTGTAATACGAGCTTTTATTTTTATTTCTTCATGTTGCTAATTTAGTTTTTGAACAACTTGGAGATTTCATATTGCATTTCAATGATATTTAGTGCAAATTAAAAATAATAATTTATTTGTGAATTGAATCCAGTTGCGCATTTCTAAATTGAAATTCCAAACGAAATTTAGTTGACTTTTTGAAAAAATTAAAAACACATAAATTATTTTAGTTTAACGAATTATTGTTCTTTTCAAAAATTTTGACAACCATAATTTTGGGCTACGCGGCGCCGCTGCTCTCTATATACTGTTTGTGATAAAATTTGTTACACAAAATTATATTGGATTTTAAATATGGGATATAACTACAAAACGACAAGGAATACAATGATTTTGAAAATGATTTCTATCACAGAATTAATTTTCAATTAAGGTCACATTCACAAAAGTCTCTATGACTTTGATTATTATACATGTTATATTAATGTATATTTCAATTTGAAGAAAACATTATGAAAATTATAACATAATTGTTGTTCTGCATTTTATGATCGCTAATGTATATCTAATTTGTTCGTATTTAATTATATATCCCGGCATAAGTATTATATATATACATATTTCCACGCAAATATTCTCTCTAAACAGAATTTTTTTCCACAAGTTATTACTCTACTAGTTATATATATATATAATCTAATAGATATGGTGAAATGTATATAATTTAACATCGTTAAATATTGTGTGAAAGTGTAAAGAAAGGTTATTTATGTATATCATTATATTGTGTATAATTCAGGGTATTTATGCGAATTATACCATATATATAACAATTAATTTTTTCATTATCATTATACATTTATTGTTATCATAACTTATATAATAATATAATTCTGAATTGATTAAAAATAACATAAAATCTTTTAATTTTGCCTTCTAATTTAATCAAATGAAATACAATATATGATGGATTATATATTCAAAGAATTGAATATGCAAACCTCTTGTTTGTTGATTTAGTTTAAGTTTAGAAAAATAAAACATTTTTTTTTATCATATAGATTGCCATAGATTAACTCACAAATTTATATGAGGTTTTAAAAAAAGTAAAGAAAAAATAGAAAACTAAAAATTGAATAAAAAAGCAGTGCGAAAAAATAGAAAATTTAGAAAAATTGATTTTCCGAAAAGTTTAACTCAATACACAGTCAAACAATTTGATTTTTATTGTTACTTTCATAATATCCTATCTTTTTGAAACAATTTCCCTGTTTTTTTTTTGAAAGAAATTTAAAGAAAAAAGTTAACTTTTAAAAAAATACATTTTTCAATAATATATATATATACCTTTGTGCCGTTTTTGATTAAGATATGCGCCTATTTATATAAATAAGGGATTATGCACCAAAAGGTATTATAAGTATTTATGCAACTCATTACAATATTCCATTATTGTGGTTTTTTATATACAGCATAATCCTTATAAAGAGTATTAAAGCCATAAATAAATTGATAAAAAATTACATTGGTTGTTATTTTTCATAAATATTTTCAATATAATTATATTGACGACTGTGGGCTCAAAATCTATATATATCTCTAACAAAAATAAATTGTTATATGAACATATATTTAATACTTATATATATTTATATTTATTTGATAAGATAATATATTGTTTTTTTTTTAATTTACTAACTTCAAAGAGATATACAATACATTAAAATGTATATATAAATAAAAATATTTAAGCATTTTTAAAATTTGATACCATGCTAATAATTTACTTTATCATTAAGGAAAAATAATATTTATATATATATATTATAAATATTTTTTCTTTTAAATTTAGTCAAATGAAATAAAAAGCCAACAAATCTATAATTATATGGTTTTCGCTTGATGCACATATACGATGATGGTTTTTATATTATGTTTTAAGCTTTATTATTTATATATAGTAAATCATGTAATTTGGTAAAAACAGATAATATTTTGTATATGAATATACCGCCGGGGAAATATACATATCAATCATTGAATTGAATAAATTATTTCAATACAGGCATTTGTATAGATGTATATTATAGGAAATGGAAAAGAGATTATATATATATATATATATATATTTAGGGTTATAATAAACATATTTAACCAAGGATAACTAAATGAAATACTATATATAAATGAATGCAGTATATATATAACATATACAATATAGAAGATATATGAATCGATTTGTATAAACAATAAACATACATTTCAGTTAATTTCAGTTAAAACTTTTTATAAAAGAAAATTCAAGTTTCATATTTGGATTATATACTAAGATACTAATAAATTAAGTATACAACCAAAATTTCTAGTAAATAAAATATATCTAATAAAATATATAATATCTATTTATATATTTTAATTTTTTAATCTAAAGAAAAAGTTAAATCTCTTGTTGTAAATATATATAACTTAAACGTTATATTAAAGAAAATTAATTCGATTATTTCGCAACAACTTTTACTATAAATATATATATGAATATATAATCCAATTATGTATCGACAATATATTTTATAAATATATAAATCTTTCTTTTGTTTTGGATATTATTATACCAATACTGTATACACATATAATAAACTCTTTTATATTACATTTTTCATTTAGAAAAATTATATAGACACATTATATATTGATCATTGAATTCATTGCTTAGTTATTTGGTTGGTTATAATAAAAAAACATTATATATTAAATGGAAGTTGAATATAAGAACATATCAATTGAAAATGTCATATCACATATATACATTTATTTTAAAACGTAGATTTTATAGAGCTTACATGCGGTTTTGCACCGATTATTTTTTCATTTATCTTCATTAGTATACATATATATAGAACTATTTATTCTTCTTTGTGCATTTATTCACATATATCGATATCATGATGATGATATGAAAATGTGAAATTTTCCTTTATATATAGATTTACATATTCATTTTAAGGACTTTTATTTCATATTTATAGAATTTATTTCATTCATGTGAATAAATTTTTTTATATAAATATACATATATATATATGTACATATATATATGTATAATATAGAATCAGAATCAATGCATACGAATCGAACCAAATTTCCTATATTATACGGTTATACATATACGACATACGTGTATACATGATATATGAATAAATATCTATGTATCGTTATTGACACAATTTGACTTGCAAATTTAACATTTGAGATGTAATATTTATTTATATATATAAGTATATCTATACAATCACAGTGGAGCCATTTCTGATCGAGACAAAGTAGTATAATTGTGCGAATTATATATCATAGTTTTTTTTTGTTGATGCAAGGTAGTTTTATGTAATCATTTATTATATGATGGTTTTAATGGAATTTGTGTTTTACTATATATATATAGTGCGACTTCTATCATATGTCTAAATAATAATTATAATTATTGTGAGGTTTTTCAACTAAAATACCATTACAAAAGTTTTCGCTTTTACATTTTATATATTTTTCATAATTTTGTGGGTTTCTCGACCTGGGATTTTCATCTATATATCGGAACTGGAGACTAAATAGTTGCCTTATAGATATATTCAATACTTTGTGTGATGGACATTATGGACATTTGTCAATTAGGGTATTCTAACCTAATCTGATTTATGACATTACGGAGCAATATATAATATGATATTTCAGTTGTTGAAACAAAAAATGTAATAGTTAAAATATGTCATATGAAAATATAAATACACAATATTCATCATTTAAATTTTATATATCCTTATTTAGTATTTCTGTGTCCTGCCTAACACATATATGTATTTATATATTTGGTTTTTGTGTGCGGTATATGCACATATATACGTTTTTCATAAATGAATATATAATTCACGAAACCACATACGTATATTACAACTTGTGATATATTCCTATATCCGAATTACAACGAAAGTAATGGCAATATATCGGAAATTTATCCATCACTGAGTATAAATATAAAGTATATATATATGTGTATGGTTTTAGAATGCATTGCTAAAACCTACATATGAGTGGTAAATATAAATAAAAAACGAAAAATTAATTGAACTTTAATTTATATATTGTACTACACAACAAATTTTAATGTTAAGTTAAATCATTTACATATATATATATTTATATATAGTCCTTGTATATATGGTTTATCAAATCAATCACTTGATGAACTTTATCCGTATAAAGTAATTTACAATTATTTTGAATTTACCATTTTGTTCTATCCGATTACAATTAAAATAAAATATGGAAGAAGTTTATCCCCAGAAATGGAGAAAATCAAACGAGAATAATATAAATGAATAAAAAAATATAAATGAATTTTTATTCATTTATAATATAAATGAATGTTTATAAATCTTATAAATGCAACCCATACAACTTTAACATAAAATCATCTGTTTCTGTAAGATAAAAAATTCTTAACATATTTAAATACATTTTCATTTGTAATATGAAAAATATTGCTATATACAAAAAAAGCTAACATATTTTTATAAAAAGTTTATAAAAATCATAAAAAGAACAACATAATAATTGAAAATAGATTTGATGCACAAAGGAAACTCAAACTCAAATATATATATACAAACATATAGCATTGTATTTAAAAGGTATATATAAAAATGTTGCCCACTATTGATAGGTAAACCCGCATACCAATATTCTAAGTATACAATAAAAAAAAAAAAGAAAAGATAAATATAAAATCACAATATTTATGTCGTTTAAATATTATAAATATATATACATATATCAGTTTTTTTATGAATCAATATCTCTATTTTGGATTGTACACGTTAGATTATTTATATATAACTTCAATAAATATCCTTTAACAATACAAACGCATGTCGCATATATATATACAAATGTATCAAAAACATTTTAAATTCAAACAAAATATAAAATTCAATATTTATATAATTTTCTATATACTTAAGGGATGGTATGAATATGCGAATATTTCTTTCTTGTATATATATTATTGTTATAGCAATCCTGAATCCATAACTATATATATATATATATACGTAAATATATATATGGATTTGTTATTTATATACAGATATATATACATATTAAAATAGTATTTATTATATCCTTTTTTTATGTTTCCTTATATGAAAATGTCATTTTTCATTTGATTTTTGAATTGTATATATATATATTATGAATACAATCCTTGAATATTATATAACATATATAGTGAAATTGTTAAGAAAAATCCTTTAATATTTTATATTCGTGTTTTATATTTTCAATGGGATATTTATTCATATATATGTTTATATAAAATATATATTTTATCTTATATCAACTTTTATTGTATATTATATATATAATATAATTTTATGTAGTTATATATATAAATATATATATACAAATTTAAATAAATATTGAAAATCGTATCTCTAATACATATATTTATGTTAATGTTTATCAACTTTTAAACTTAAAACTTTTCGATAATAAATTATTAAATTTTAAAATTAAACCAAATTTAAATTCGGTAAATTTCTAAATGTGTTTTATGACTTTTATGGTATATATATATACATTTACTAACTATATATATGAAATGAATGAATTGAAATGTTCCTATTGTATATTTTTGTATAAATATTATGATATTATAAATATTAATTGCACAAAATTTGGTTTGAATTTACCACAACATCATACACATACATATACATATATATGTTGACCTATATGAAAATTGCTATGCATATATACAATTTCCACCATACTTTAATATATCCAGTCAATAATTTTGAATTCAAATATTTACTACTAATTATAATATATATTATTTGCGGTTTGTTGTTGCCTTAAGGTTTTACAATTTTACATATATGTGCATAATTGTGCATATGCATATATACCAAAAATATTTAAAACTTTTTGCATTACAATATAGAATATATGATATTGCAAAATGTATATTGTATTATTATCTCTATTCATGTTCCTTTTGTATACTGATGATTTTTATTTTTACATTTTCCATTGTCAAAATCTGTGTGTATATATTAACAAAATTAACGGATATTATATATGTCAATCAATTCATATTTGCGATAAAATTTATAAGTTATAATAATAATAATCTGTATATGTTTTCAAATTCAAATATTACATAAAAAAATCTGTATTATATTTTTTGTATATTCATGTAAATGATAATTTTAATTTCCTGATATCACACACATTTTACTTCAAAAAAATAAAATAAACTTTCATATTGTCAAATCAAATAATTTTTAAAAAATAACAAAGATTTTTCTATATGGATTTTACATATTTTAAATTAGGTTATATATGTGATTACATTTTTTAAAAACCAAATTATATTAATTTTATTCTGTATATTTTACCTTCAAGAGAGTATCACTTGTATATAACAAATTATTGCAATTATTTCCTTATATGTAATTATCATTCCAAATAGAATTTTTCACAAATCATCATAATATATATATCTCCTCTATATTGTGCAGGTTGACTTTATTAATTATAATCCTTTAAAGTGATATTATTGAGTTTCTGTTATGGTAATAAAAGGAAAATTAGAACGATTATTGATTTATGAAGTAAGGAGTATATATTAAAATTTTATAGAAACCATTTTTTTTTACCATTCGAAAAAATTTTTGGAAAGTTGAAATGCAATAAGCAACTCATGTTTAGAATTTTGGTTAAACTATTGAGAATCCACATCAGAAAAGAGACATTTTTATTATGCAGATAATATATGAATATTGTTTTTTATTATCTATTTTATTTCTATATATTATATATAAAATATTTCATTTGAAAAACTTTAATGTTTTAAAATGTTATAATTATAATTAACAATTATACATATATAAAAGAGATAATATTATATCAAGCTTTAATGAATAAGTTTATATTTATATCCATTTTTCTAATCCCTTATTGTCCTTTTTGTAAATGTAAATAAAATCAACAAATAATATAAAATAAAGAATTTTCTTTGTTAATATAATTTATTTATTTACAGAAGTATTTATATACGAAGTATATTATTATGTATAGGTATATAAACTTGGTATAAATAAATATATAATTTACATATTTTTTACATAGATTTTCTTTCTTTTTTTTGAATGTTATAATGATATAAATTATCTATACAATGAATTAATCTGCGAATGAATATATTTAGTTTATTTTTTTTTTTAAATGAGGAAAAGGGGTTTTTATTTTATATCATATCGTATTTTTTATATATATACATATGTATGAAAATAAGAAAATAATAAATGTAATATAGATTTAAACGTTCCAATATATATATTTCTATATTCATAATAATTTTAATTAAATTTCTTATTTATACAATACAAAAAATTAAATAATACATAATTTATATGTATATATAGATCTTATTTATTTTCGTTTTAATTTCATTGCAAAATAGAATTAAAGTACATCTTTTCGAAAGAGGTTTCTTGTTAGATTTATAAAAATTCATAAAATTTCATAAAAATCATTTTTATCCTTTGAAAATTATACAGAGAATTTCCTTTAGAAAATTATACAGAATTATTTTTAGAGAATTATACAAAAAATATACTTTATAGAAAAGTGAATATATACGTTTCCTTTATGAATAAATTATTCAGAATTTGGTTTTATAGTGAATTATATAGATTTTAAACAAAGAAAATTAAACAGAATTTCTTTTAAAATTATACTGAATTTCCATTACAAAATTTAGAAGCCGAATCGACCAAACTTTTTGAGTTTGGTTTCGATTCCAAATGAGCCACAGAACCAAGACCCGATTTATTATTTCCGGGATCTGTTACTCCCTTGATACCACCAAAGAGAAAAAAATTAAACAAAATTATAATTACAGAAAATGTTTACACTTTTCTATGATTTACTATCCAAAAGAACTTTTTTTAATGTATGTTTGATTTATATATAGGAGTGTTGCGTGTATCAAAAACAATCAAAATCACAAAAGTAATGGGTTATAATTTTTTTAATATATTTTTTTGTGTTAATATGTCATTATGATATTTTACTTTTCTTTTTGAAAAAACTAAAAAATTTTGCGATATCTATAAATAATATCAACAAAGAAATATCTTACAAATATTCTTTATTATACATATATATTTATATATACATCATAATAAAGATGTAATTTGAAATGACATCGAATATATATATTAGATAATGATATACAATATGAAAAAGTATAGTAAAATTTTTAAAATTATTGTTAACGAAATATCTTGGAAGAAATAATAACAACAAACTTTTAGATAAAAAAAAATGTTGTACAACTTGTTATTCCGTTGTTTTTTTTTTATTTTCGTTCATTTTTTAAAGTTTAAAAAATATATATGTATAATATTTTAGTTTTTCTTTTACTTATTATATATATTTCAAACATTTCAGTCCGTACGTTAAATATATACATGAATAACGTATATTATAGCATTAAAAATAATTTTACAAAACATTTATGATATGTAGTAATATGATGATGATATGAAAATTTATTTATTTTTTTATATTTAAAGTTTTTGTTTTTTATAAAATATATATGATTTTTCTATAAAGTTTTGCTGCTTTTTGTTGAACAAAATAAAAACTAGAGAAGACTCATATCATATGATTTGGATTTTTTTCTTCGATAAAATAAATGGATTTTTTTTATTAAATATAGAAATAAACTATATATTATACATACCTGAATATTGTTTGTAGTTATATAGCGTTCATTTAAAAATAATCTGTAATGGTTATTATGAATTTTTTAAAAAAAATTTACAGGAAAATTGTACTTTAAATATAAATGTTATTTTTCAAAAGTAAATTGCATTAATATATTATTATTTAATATTATAATTATTTATTAATATATATAGTTTTACACTCATTCATTCAAAACATTTTAAATATTTCATAATATTTCGTATTTACATTATATTTTATTTTCTAATAATTGCAGAATATGAATTTCGTTTGTAAAATACTATTTAATAACTCCATATAACCTTACAAATAAATTTTATTATTATATTAATATATAAATAATATTAAGTTTTTGATCTAATTCTATATATATATATATATATATTTATTGAAAAAGTTTTTTAATTATTTACATATTCATGAACGATATATACACACATTTCAAATTTGTATATATAATATAATATGGTGTATACTGACTGCGACAGATGCATCACAATATAGTTTTAACAACAATTAATTAAAATTTTAATACAAAAATATTTTACCAGTAAAAATTAAATTTTCAATTTTTAGTGTATATACAAATTTATGTGTTTTTGCAAAGTATCAAAATTTCAATATAATATATATATATAATATGTCCTTTGCAAAAGTTTAACCATATATACGTATAAATAAAATAAAACATATATAGTACATGAACTTGACATGTTTTGTTTATAGGATATTGATGTATTATATATAGAGATTTACAGTCATATCACTCAATGTTCATGAAATAAATCCTTTATTTATCTATAGATATATATATATATATATATATATGACGGGTGATTTGTGTTAACTATAATATATGACATCATATATTCGTGAAACGTTTTATTTTATATTGACATTTTTACAGCGTTGCTATAAAAAATACAGTAATTTTTTTTTACCCATCACAAACAAACATATATATACAGTATACACAAATGAAAATTTCGCTTAAATAAACAATTTTAAATTCATTCATTTCAAAAATTATATGTTTTATTGTATAGAAAATTAATTTACTGAAAAATATATCAAATATTATTTTATATGATTGCATTCTATTATATATTTATTTATATGTGATATGAATTGGTTCCATTATTGGCCAGCCAATAATACCAATAAGATTTTATATCTATAAATACTTGTATATACAAATCTCTATAAATACTTGTACATATAATAAAAAAAAAATTTATTTATTTTCAAACAAATTTTCTAAACAAATATTTTATGTTAGTTTTTGTGACAAACCCATACAAATTTTTACTATATCATACATATATATATAATGATATAATATAGTAACTGATAAAGTTTGACTATAAATCAAGAATTTATGTATAACTGTAATATATGTGAATGAAAAAAATATGCTGTGTTGAAAAATATATAATGCAAACAATACAAAAAAAAAATAAAAGGATAGAAAATATTTTTTTAGTGTTTTTGTACAATTTCAACAGGTTTTTATATACATTTTTATATTTTTTTTAAGCACTAAATTCACAAATATAGTATTTATTGCAGAATATACTGATAAAAAAAAAGTATATCAACATATCTATATAGAGAACAATGAACAATAAATTTTATTTTACATTCTATATATTATATGATCAAACAAAGTTTGTTTGTTCAATTTTTGCATAATATTTATTATACAGAACTATATACAAGATATATTTATGTTGTTGAATAGTTTCGGCAGATAGTTAATCAATATTTTCTTAATTACTATATATGGATAGCAAGAATACAACGGTGGTTTCAAAAGGAACATTTATGTGAACGAATCAACTAATAGATTTATGGAAAAAAATTTGTGTTTTCTGATTACATTTTCCGGAAAATCGACTTTTTAGTTTTCTATTTTTTGTATTACGGAATTATGTTTTTTTTTTAATTTCTTCAAATAATTTAAAAATTCAATCAATTTCTGATATTTCATAGAAGAAAATTTTAAATCATAATTCAAAGAAAATGAAAGTAGAAAAAAAGCACTTTTCAAAAAAATAGAAAAAATCGAATTTCCGGAAAATTTAATCAGCTGCTAATTACACAATATTCCTTTTATAATATACCATATTATTTGGATAATTTCATGAAATTTTTTCACGTACTGGGCTGTGAAAGAATTATATTTGTAATCGAAAATTGAGTAAAATTAATCAAGTTATCAATACTTTTATCATTCGCTATACAACTAATCAAACTATATAATTTATCATTATTTACATGAAAATTGAAGTGAAAATCATCTAATCATACTTTTATATACTATGAAAAACAATGCATTTGTAAGATCATATATATGTTATATTGTATAATTGAAAAAAAAAACAATATATTACTATAAAACTATATTTTGCTGCCATAGGATTGGATTTGAATTGATTGAGTTTTTTATGCTAGAATTAAAATACTTAATCTGTTTCAAATCGATTTAAGAACTGTAACTGTATATTTATCTATAACCATATATAATATATGTAATCCAATTCAGCATTCGATTGGAGCAATGAACAATTCGATTAGTCACTATATATTATATACAATTATTCTGCAATATAACAAAAATCATTTATATAAATATATAAATTATAACACAACAATTGAATGTACAATCATATTATTAAGATGTTTATATTTTATCAAAAAACAATATCTTTCATATCATCATTTTGAATCAGCAAACCGTGTATAGATACGATTTTGTACAATGTCTATATTTATATATGTAATTAAAGTTATATATATACACAGTTAATAAGATTAAATCTGCAAATAATAAAAAAAACGTTATTTGTAAGAAATATTTATACATTCTTTTTAGTATAGTATGTTACGTATATATAATCAGAGAAAATAAGTGAATGATGTGGCAAATTTATCTGTATATAAACATTTAAAATTGGCAAATATACCTCTGGTCTGGTGTACATGAGTATAAATACCACAAATACATTTTTCATATATACGTTCAATTTGGTTCAATATTTATTTTAGATTTTTTTTTTTGTATAAAATGTATTTATTTATTGTAAATATATACAAGTTATATTTTATTGTGATACAAAAATATTAAAGAGTATTCTATACTAATATTAAAAAGTATATTAAAATATATTCCATTAAATTAATTCAAAAAAGCAGGTGGGGTTAAAGATCCTTACGGAATGTATTCTCATACAGCCGTTTTCAAAAACTTTCTTTATACATATTAAAATATTGATTCAAAATCTGATTCATAAAACTATATAGACAAGTTTTAAAATCCCTAAATAGTTTTGAATATTTTTTACAAATTTTACTAATTTATTTTTGTGGAAAAAAAACATTTCAATGAAAATTAACCCAAATATATTTTTCTGAATAAATTGTATGTACAATTTCCTGAATTTCTCGAAAATGTTTTCAAATTAATATACATCTTTATAACGAAAATGTTGTTAACATTAAAAATCTTTATATAGATGAATTACTATTAATTAAAATAACCATATATCACGTTATCGCAACTTAAAATGCTCTCTTCCACAGAAGGATTGTGGAACCTGTAACCTAAAAATTTTCTCATAATGTTAAACCAACCATACGCGAACCACAAAGTAACATATAATATGTAAATGATTTCTATTTGTAATTTATCTTATTTTGTATATTAGACAATAATTAAAGTTATACATATTTTATATCTTATAAGTGGATCACTTCAAATATCAATATCATATGAATATTTTATAATCTTAATATATGTATATTTATAAGAATTACGCCGAATATAATTGATTATCTTCATTTTCGTATACACACTTTTGGAAATACATTAAAAATATATATATACTAAAATTCAATATAAAAGTAACATATAAAAAGAAATGAAACATAAGCTTTTCATATATATATATATGTATACAGAAGCATCACACAATAAACTCTATCTATTAACATATATGTTATATAAAAAGTACGGAAAGGCATCATATGCATACGTACATTTTTCACAGTAAAATAAAATATTTGTATATATACATTTATATATGTATATTAAATGTATCAACAACACTGATTGATTGCAAAATATATCTTGATTTTATTTTGTGTACATTTTTGTACATATATATTTATAAATATTTGAATGAAAAAGATTTTACCATTATAACGATGACGCGCTATCATTTAATGCTATAAAAATTGGAAAGTTTTATTGAACTTGAACCGAACCTTATTGTACTCTTAAATTTTTCTCTATACTGAAGATGAATGCGATTCATAAATTTATATTCAAACAAGGCAATTTTGCCTAAACCTCCAGGACTAACTTGGAATTTTGTATGTATTTATTATTTTTTTAATATACCATTTTATTTGAGTAAAATACAACTTATCGGAAATCAATATGATTTTCATTTATTCAAATTTAAAATCCATTTCAATTCCCGTGTGTTTTAATTATAAAATACAAATGAAATATCTTTTTTCAAAAAACCATCTATTATCAAATTGAAAGCGTATCTTCTGTTGCTTGAGTATATTTCATTTGTATATATAATAAAGTAGTATATTTATATATATGGATTTATAAATCCAAAAAGGAAGAACTATTTTATTTTATATATGTTACTTTCTTTATATATAGGCGTTGACAATGAATGTCTTTTTGTGTGAAAGTTTTGGTTTTTATATTACGCAATCTATATATATATATATATATGTATATATCCTTTTCCTTTGACATAATGAATAATGTTTTAATTTTATTTCTGATATATAATGTATTATTTATTTTTCCTATATATATATTTCGTGTTAATAATTTTGAATTGTGTTAAAATAAAGATATAAAGAAATATACACATATATATATATAATAGTATACATTTATCATTGACAGTAGTAATAAAACATATATATTTTTAAAACAGAATATGCCCATCATGATATAAGGAATTTAATATATTAAATATAATATATATGTTATATATATATTTATAAATTTACTTGTATCACTTATAACCTTGAAATACCAATATTAAATAAAATCAAAAACATGTAACATTAATTATAAAGAGTTTTTTCTGATACATTTTAAAATGAATTTTTAAAAAAAATAAATCATGTATTATTTGATTGATTAATCAATAACTATATAGAAAAATATACAATGTTTTATACATATTTTATATTGACTATTGTTGTGACTTTATTTATTAAATTATTAATCTCAATTAAATTTTATTTACCATATATAAAAAAGATAAAGAAAACAATGTAATATAAATACGCACGCATAGAACAGAGTGTTCATTATAGTGTTATAGCAGAAAAAGTTTCAATCAAATACAATTTTATCGATAATTAATTGTATGATGAAATGAAACTATAGATTTAGCTTTAATTGCTATATGTAAACAATTTCCATTAATATACATAATTATTTTAAAAATAACGTTTCTTATATAGCTCAATAATTTTGTTCATAAAATAACAATTTATGAACATTCAACAATTCAAAACTTCTATAACATCACAGAAAATACAAAATATATAAATCATATAATTTGCCTGTATATGTTGAGTGATAAATTTAAACAAATAATGATATATCTTATATTATATATATAGTAAAATTTATAAAACAGAATGTACAATAAACAATTTTTTTTCTTCAACTTTATTATAACGTATATTGTATTTTCTTTTATAAAAGATATAACCAAATTGTCATTTGCGTACACAATACATACTGTTATTTATATATAATATTATTACACTAATTAAGACGACAATAATAATAATAACAATAATAGAGAAACATTGAATACATGTAAAACCACATATATATATTATACAGATTTATTTATTTTTGTTATATTGTGCGTGCTACAATTCATTTAATTAATTATTTAGAGTAACAAATATTTATGTTTGTTCATTTATACGCATTATAAAGAAATGTTTGTTGAAGAAATATTAATTAATTTTTTATTTTATTTTTATAAATGCTTTTAATAATTATGTTGTTAATATTTTTTTACCAATTGACCATTAATTTAATTCACCTTGCGGCAACACCCACACGAAATTCTATGTATTTATAGTTTCAACTGAAATATCAGGAATTGATTGGAATATATGCATATTGGTAATGAATGTAACAATTTTATCTATATATAATTTGTAATTTAACTCTATGAGTCTATGTATTAACTCTATGTAATTTAACTCTATCTTTGAGTATTTCTTTAAACGAAAAAGCGTTTTGAGTGATTTAAAATTGAAAAGTCTCGGAAAATTCACAAGAAAATACCACAGAGATTTGCAATATTGCTTCATGAAATATATACTGTTATATTTTTCTTTGGTTTAAACCAATGAATTGAATTCACGTATCTTCATGTATGTATGTTTAGAAAAAGAGTTTTCGAAAGATAATGTTTCTGATATGAAAATTGATCAAAGAAAATGTTGAATCAATTATTTCCTATATCTTCGAGTTTAAAAATAAATCAATTATAAAGTTAAAAAGGAAGTTAACTAAATAGGTCATTTTCAGCGATATAGAAATAATTTCATAATCAATAATAAAAGCCATAAATATATTAAAAATAATCACATTTTTTATATATTAAATCTATACAATCTTACAATCGCGGTCACCCAGAGGGTATATAATATATTATAAAGAAGTATATTTATATAAATTCAAAATTATATTCATTATTAATATTTTGTTTACAAAATGTATGTGATGACGTTACTTGTTTATGTGTATAAATATATAGATTATATAAATAACATTATATAGAATTTCCGTATTCATTTCATATTTGTGTATCTCATTTTCAGGGAATGGAAGCAGATATTGTCGTAATTTCAATACCGTTATGCATTTTCTTTTCTACCATATTATGTAGCAAAATTATATAGACTATATAACAATACTTTCATTTACTATTTTTCCTTTATTGTTTCTTATAATTATGCTCTATAACACAGAATAGAATTGAAACTATACAGAATAGAAGGTACAATTATACAAAAAAAAAATTATTATTTTTATCAAATTATTTTTGGTCAATATTGAAAAAAGAAAAAAGCCATACTATATCGGATTAAATAAAACCCGTATTAAAACATTACCTATCTATAAAATTAAACTTTTCACAATATTTTATATCCATTAAAATAATTTAATCGTATTTCACAGCTTCCATGTTGCGTTTATATAGAAAAAAACATAGATAAATATAATAAAATCCTGTGCATTTTATTTTTAATGGATGAACATCAAAAATGTAGGTAAACAAAAAAAAAATTAAAAAGTACATTTACCAAAATTAAAAGTAAAACAGAAAAAAAAACAATCTTATAAAAATATATTTTTTTAGAATGTATATTCAATTTCAGTATCTGAATTTGTGGTTGTTCATATCCTTATATAATATTTTTCTATATATACATAGCTCTTCTATGCTTCTATATATACTTATTTTTTGGAATTTAAAAGAAAAATTCAATTTAATTTTCATATATATATTGCATTTGCTTTTGATATATATTTAAGCATTTTTTTTTAAATATTTCAATGAATAATATCATATTTATATAAATAAATTCTCAAGAGATATATTTCCTATATGTAATTTTATGTATTTGCATACCTTCTGTACATGATTTCATTGCGTATAAAATTTGAAACCAAATTTTAAAAGTTTTATTTATTATAATTGGACAGTTATATTTATAATGGGAAATTTACTTTCAATTTTCAATATAATAAGTTTAATTAAAAAATAGTTTTAATGTATTCAAGTATTTTGTTAAAAAATTATTTTTTTTATTTGATTTTCAGGTTGGTTGTTTCAAGAAATTACGGCAAAACTTTATAAGTGTGGATCAAGCGGAAAATTACCAAATATTTGTTGTTAACAGCATGGTGAATTGTTTGAATATTTGCTCGTTTATTCAATTGCCTATTGCTCAAGAGTCCAAACATTATTAAATGATAAATTTTTTCGTTGTTTTTATTTCAGGTTAGTGTGATTTTATCTGCCAGCTTTACGAATTTTATTTTATTAATTCCAACAATTGAGTGAGTAGAAACTTGTTTTTTTACTTTATTATATTTCTTTATCTAAAAGAAAATAAAACAAATTCAGTCATTCATATATTTTAAAAATCATATTAATTAATAAAAATAAATTTACATCTAAAACAAATCGATTGTTATCGAATAAAATTTCATTTTTTTTAAAATAAATAAATCATTATGAATGAATATGATGTTTTATATTTACTTTTAGGAATGTAATATTTTTAGAGTTCATAGGTAGATCGCATTAAAATCTTCAGCTTTATTTTACTAATTTTCTTACTTATATAAAACATAAATGGAAAATATATAAATAACTATAAATTACAAATATTTATTCCTTTTGTTTGTGCATTTTAAATAGATCTACCTATGAAATCAAACTAATATTATTTACTAACCCACTTTTATTATATTAATTATATAAAAATAAATTTTTTATATTTTAGTGTCCTTTTTTTCCTTTTAACCAAAAAAAAAAAAGTAATTGTAAGCGGTCAGTTCTCTTTAATGAACTGACTACTTGACAATACTTTATCCTGTATATAAAAAAATGAACAAAGAATTGGGTCTTGCCGCTCAGCATTTTATATCTGAGTTAGGCGCCAATTATCATTAATTTCAATCCTATACATCCAGAGAGTGCTTGGGCCAAGCCCTCTAGTCCTACAGCGGACCGACTACGCGCCAAGTACTCTTTCCTTTCCGACAGCTCTGATATTCTTGAGAACCCCCGTCCCCTTATATAAATACATCGTTTATTTGGCTTGTTAGGGTAGATTTAATTAATTTTTAAATATATAATTGCGCGCTCAATTTTAGTCATAATTTATATTTTAATTTTATATTATTTACAATTAATTTTTTTATTTATAGTTTTATTAGTAGTTTTGTAGTTTGTAGTTTTACTAACATACAAAATAACAATCTATTTTCTATATTTATTTATATTTTATTGTCGATTTTTTAAAGAAAATACAATTTTTATCAAAGATTTTATTTTCGATATTGATGCATATATAAATTGTTATTTTTACTCACATATTAACTTATGATTTTGTCATTTACTATACACTGTAGTCATGAGTCTATATAATTTTCCATAATAAATACGTTGTCTTGCGACATATTATAGTGACATTAAAATTAACGATAATATTTTAACTTAAATTGATAACTGTCGACGGATGTACGGATTCTATATCTATTGAATACTGCAATCAGAATATGTTGCATCTATAATAAATCTTTATATAGCGTGAAATTTTATTCTCTGCACAATTTTAATAAAGTACATACAATTTTAAACCGATCGCGTTCATCGATGAAATGATTTCAAATTCATTATATTTAACATTCCTTTTAGAAAATATTCTCCACGGAATAATTCTGTTCTATTGTGTATAAATTTGTATACTCTTTTATACCATATGACCATTATAGGGATAAATTATTCCTTCAAATGTTTCTGAAAAATTCATGAATTCATTAATGTATATTTAGAATTTTTCCATATAGAATCTTTTTTATATTCCTAGAATCTTTTTTATATTCCTATATGTATAAATATATATTTAACACAAAATAATATTTTATCTATTCACACTATCGTGTATCAACACACATCAACACAACTTATTCAAATAAATATCACTTGTTAAATCAATTTATATCTAATCGTTCTATATACAATACTATATACATTTCTTATATAATATATGCGTATATATACTAATATAATTCGGATAATTTATTTTGACAAGGAAAATTCATTTCCATAAAATATAAATATTGAAATTGCGCTCAAAACCTAAAATGAAAACATAAATAAATAAAATCTATATATATAGTTATATATATGCGGTATATACAATCCATATATACTTTATATGCAGAATGTCTCAAATGATTATGGAATAAATTCAATTCATAATCGAAATGATGTTGAAATTTGTTAAGACATCATGGGCTTGAGAATTTTTATGGATATTTTTATTTTTTCTGATGAATATTATATGTTATATATAATGTAATTTTGTTAGATTTAAATTATTCACATTATGTTATTCGTTTTAAGCTTTTATAGTTAGAATATATATAGTTAAATAAATACCAAACTTTAACGTTTGTATAAGACTTACCTGTATATATATAACTATTTATGTATATATCTATATATGCATATTAAATAAAGAATGAATACCACAAATTGCTTTTGAGTGATTTGTTACATTACTTATAAATGAAAAATCGAAGGAGCAATAAGTGAAGTTTGTAATATGTTGTAAAATATGTATATATAGATTTTTCTATACCGTATACTATTATCCATTATACTAACATACATGTTGAAATTTAATAGTTATATATACATAAAGAATATTTATGAATTTTCAATGATGCCGGTGGTTATATGTACAGTGATGTTCGGTAAAATAGGTGTAAAGCAATTTTAATGTATTTTGATTAATTTCAAATACCAATATCTATTTGTGAATCATGCCATCCATACGACAATTTAGTACTTTGTTTACCTTTATTTATCACATGAAAAGAAAGAGATAAAAAATGTTGTCCTTCGTATTTCTGGGAAATTAGCTAGGAATATGCTGTTCGGTAAAATAGGTGCGATGTATTTTGTTCTACCAAAAACACAAGAAAAAGTATTAATGTCCACAATATTAAATAAAATCTAAGTATTTCGCGTACATACCATTTACGATTTAATATTTTGTCGCATGTCCCTTATTTTAAATTACTGCCTCACATCGATTTAGCAGGAACTGCACCAATTTTTGGCACCTTTCTATAGAAATCGCTTCCAAACTTTTACAATTTCTTTCCCCCGTTCTACTTTGTTTTTTGAGCCGTTTTGTTGCAACTGATGTTTATACGTGCTTCCACAAGTTTTTAATCAGATTCAAGTCGGGTGATTGTGTTGGCCATTCTATTTTGTTCACATTATTTTGTGGAAATCAAACCGATGCTTTGTTAGCCGTATGTTTTGGGTCGTTATCTTGCTGATATGACCATATAATAGGCATGTTTTCTTTTGCGTATGGCAACATTTCGATTGAAAGTATCCTTATATATTCCTGTTCATCCATTGGATATTTTTGACCTAAATATATAGGACCAACTCCATACCATGATGATACCAAAACATATCATTAAACTACCACCTCCATGCTTAATGGTTTTTTTTGTGTTTTGCGGTAAAAATTCTGAATTTGGTCTTCGTCTAACATGTAATTTGCCATCTGATCCATGCAAATTTATATTGGTTTCATCAGAATAAAGAATATGTCGTCACTTTTTAATATCATTATCACCTAACCAATCACGATGTACATGTGCGAATTTTAAACGGTGTTTAATGTGTTTCGCTGTATGCATTGGTGCTTGTCTAGCTATTCGCCCCTATAAATTTGATGCTATTAACCTTTTTCATACCGTGCTTGATGAAATGCTTAGATCAAGCTCTCTTACAAGTTCCCTGGATGATAAAAAGGGCTCTTTTTTGTGGCAACAACCACTCTACGTTCGTCATTGCTTTTAGTTTTACGTTTGTTACCCCTTCTTTCTGTGGTATATTTGAATTTTAATGCGTTGGTAATTATATTTTGGGAGCATTTCATAATTTCAGAAATATTTTTATATGTTAGCCCGGATGCTCTTAGATCCTTTATACGTTGCCATTCAAATACCGTACAATGTGTACTTCTACCCATTGTGACTTAGAAATATGTATTTATTTAATCCGGAATGTTTCAAAAATTAAATTTAAATCACTACTTTACCTAAAATTTATTTAAAAATTCACAAACTCACCACCAATAAATGTAATTTATTCGCAAAAACTAAATAAACCACAATTAACATAGTCCGCACCTATTTTACCGAACAGCATGTTCATAGCTAATTTCCCAGAAATATGAAGGACAACATTTTTTATCTCTTTCTTTTCATGTGATAAATAAAGGTAAACAAAGTACTAAATTGTCGTATGGATGGCATGATTCACAAATAGATATTGGTATTTGAAATTAATCAAAATACATTAAAATTGCTTTACACCTATTTTACCGAACATCACTGTATATACATATAATGGATTTATGTGAATGGTTCATTTTATATATAAACGTATACATATGTATAGAATGAAACGAAATGAAGTTTTCAATGAAGAGAAAACTCTTTAAATTGTTTTTTTTCACAAAATAATTAATACTATATGAAATGATATCCATATACAGGGTGTCCCAGTACAGGGTGCCAACCCGAAACAGGCAGGTTCTACACCTCATTTCCAATCAAAAAATGTATGGCGACCCCATGTCTATCTGCCTTGGTTTTCGAGCTAGCCCGAAAAAACGATTTCGTTGAAGTCCAAGGTAGTACGTAGATGTTATTTATTATATCTCAGCAACCACTTATCGGAATCCAATAATTATAACCTTGTTGGAAAGGTATTTTAACTATCTTTAACTGTTTCTAATAACACAAACATCGGCGACAACCCGTTTTCACGCTATAGCTGGTCAAACACAAGAAATTTCAACGGCCTCAAATATTTTTGTTATTTTGCAAGCCGAGAACTATAGAACTTTTATGTTTATCAGCTGTCGGTTTTTAGTAAAACTTCTTTGGTGTTTTAGCTTTAATTTGATGTACAAACTTTTAAAATATGTCAACTCGTCTTAGAGATATGACGAAAATAATATTGAAATATGACGAAAATAATGCAAATTTTTCAAAAATTTAAAACATATTTATTAAATTAAATTTAAATTTTTACTACAAAAATTGTTCAAAATGGGGTCCATTATGTGATCGACATATTCGACACCGTTTTAATACTACCCTAGTAGCCGATCGAATTTGATTCGAATTATTTTTAAAACTTCAAACGCATTATTAATGCCATTCATTAAATTTTCCCTGGTATGAACTGGTGTTTTATAAACCATGTCTTTACAAACCCGCCATAGATAAAAATCTAATGGTGTGAGGTCTGGCGACCGTGGTGGCAGTTTTATGGGCCATTTCTTCCAATCCATCTTTGACCGAATGTGTCATTAAAGTGTTATCTTACACTTCGTGCAAAATGTGGGGGTGCACCGTCATGTTGAAAATGAATGAATCGCAAATCAGTTAAATTAACATCATCGAGTGAATCGAATAACCTATTTCGCAAAAAAACTAAATATGAATCTGAATCCAGTCGCCCAGGTAGAAACTATGGACCTATTAATTGATTTCCAATCTTTCCTGCCCATACATTGACTGCTATTCGTTCCTGAAATGCGTGTTGCCGAACTGAATGCCGGTTTTCCTTTAACCAATGATGATTATTTTTAGTATTAAATATCCCTTCACGTGTGAACATTGCTTCATCCGTATATAAAATTTGATTTAATATCCTGGGATCTTGTTCATAACAACGAATCACCCAATCACAAAAAGTTATTCGGGGGACGTAGTTTATTTCTTTAAGTGCTTGAATTTTTTGCAAATGATAAGGATGTAAACCAGCAGCCATCATTGCACGCCAAGCATGATTTTTACTTACACCAATTTGGATGGCTGCTTTTGAAATTTATTTTTTACTGTTTTTTACCGTTTCAAACTTCCGAATTATTCTTTATAAAACAAACTTAATTTTCTAATGAATATTAAACGTAAAACAATGTAACATACAAATGCCGAAGAGGTGTAGCACAAAAAACAAAAGAATTGAATGAATTTATGACGGTAATAGATTTAACTGTTTTTATTTCTAAGTAACCATTAAATTAATTTCAATCCCTTGAAGTTATGTTACCTAGATAACGCGATAACAACAGAACATTGAACTTTGCAATGTAATAAATGTGTTTTAAATTTTTGAAAAATTTGCATTATTTTCGTCATATTTCAATATTATTTTCGTCATATCTCTAAGACGAGTTGACATATTTTAAAAGTTTGTACATCAAATTAAAGCTAAAACATCAAAGAAGTTTTTCTAAAAACCGACAGCTTATAAACATAAAAGTTCTATAGTTCTCGGCTTGCAAAATAACAAAAATATTTGAGGCCGTTGAAATTTCTTGTGTTTGACCAGCTATAGCATGAAAACGGGTTGTCGCCGATGTTTGTGTTATTAAAAACAGTTAAAGATAGTTAAAATACCTTTCCAACAAGGTTATAATTATTGGATTCCGATAAGTGGTTGCTGAGATATAATAAATAACATCTACGTACTACCTTGAACTTCAACGAAATCGTTTTTTCGGGCTAGCTCGAAAACCAGGGCAGATAGACATGGGGTCGCCATACATTTTTTGATTGGAAATGAGGTGTAGAACCTGCCTGTTTCGGGTTGGCACCCTGTACTGGGACACCCTGTATATATATATATATAATGATGTTTTTATTTCTATATAGTTTTATTTATAACAAATGTATAAAGATGTATACAATTACAATAGTATTATTTATAACAAATGCAACAACAATATATTAAGGTATACACAAATTTTACTCATTGAATTTAACATATTTTATAAAAAAAAGAACTTAAATATAAATTTCATTATAATTGTATATGAACGATTTATAATTGATTCAATATAAAATGATAACAATTCATTTTATAAAATATATAAATTTAATATAATCCTTTGGAACAAAGAAAACAATTTATTACAATTTATTATGATTAATTAAATTAGTATTTACCATAACGAAATAGATAAAAATAGATTTTCATTTAACATCGCCCCATTGATCAATTAAATAAAATAATTTTCATATTTTTATAATTTTGTTCCTAAATATACATTTAATGATTTAATATTTTCAATTTAATTTAAATCTTAATAGTTATATATTTTGTATATGTATATAAATTTATGAAATATTTCTATATGACGCAAAGTATATCGCAAAATATATTTTAAATATATTTATTTTATATTTTAAATCTTTTTACCATTTCATATATATAGTATATCCTGTTATTATGCGATTGTAATACGTGAGATTTCATCGCAGTTAGATTTTGCATTAAAAATCCATTATAAATATATACATTTAGATATTTTACAAGTTAAATTATCATAATTGCTATCAATAAACCCGCTGTTAACTGTATAGTACTAATATACTCTTTCGAAGACTTCTGCACTATATGCAATCCAAAGGAATACTATATATTTTTGTAGTGATCGATAATGATTTCGTTATATATTGTCTCACCATAGCGATGGAATTCCAACATTTCTAGATGTATGTTCGAAATTCTAATTATGGTTCACAGTAATGAGTATATATTCGCAGTTATGTTAAAATTAACGATAACGTTTGAAACTGACAATGAGAAAAGGTTATTTTTCACATATAGTTAAATGTATTGATATCCAAAAAAAATTGTATTTCGCATAAAAAAGGAATCAGGTGAACTTCTATTGCATTTTGTATATATGTAATTTATCTATATGTATTTAATAATATAACAATCAAAATACATACCTCTTTTATGTATTATCTATAAGGAAGGAAATATATATACCTTTCAAAATATCTATGTATACTAAATATGATACATGCACCTTAAAATAAAGTATATAGAAACAAATAAGAAATTTTAATTGTTAAACATTTTATTATAAGTATATATTTACAAAAGCAATTTATGTAAAAAATATAATCTTTATTTTAATTTGTATATTGTATATATACATGACTATATATTTCTATACTATAGGGAGATAAAGAATATTTCATATAGATTTACAAACGATATTATATACATATTATTATATACATTATTGTACAATTATAAAACATGTATATATATATATTTTAAAATTACATAATGTACACTTCATGGGATTTATTATTAAATTAAAATTTATTACTTTATATTTTCTATATATATATATATTACATACAAATATGTAATCTCTAGAAATATAACTTAAATATTCTTGCATGTATATTTACAATATATGGAGAAAATTGAATTCAAGTTTGTATAAATGACTAAACATAATTTTGTGTTTCAATGGGATTTTTGTGTATTATATACCATGTATTTTATATATAGATATACATACTTATTCGTAAATGCTCTCGTTTCTGTTTTCAAGTTCTTTTGGCATTTTCTTTTTTCATTTATTTTGTCGTTTTTTTTTTTTTTTTTGTAAAAAACATATACATATATATATATATAAATATATAAATCTTCGTCAGCAGAAAATTATATTGTTATATATATCCCAACAAGTAAATTTAGTATACACAAAAAGAAACAAAAATATACAATCAATATACCTATATATAATCATATAATATATGTATTTTTATAACATCACCATCGCATGTATATTTTTAGACTTACACAAATTATGTATATGTGGTTCATTTTGATTCAGAAACAACCGTACAAGAAATTGTAAAAGGTTATTAGTTTATTTATATATATATATTTTCCGCATATATAATAAAATGTACAACTTTAATATAATTGAAATACGAATTGGTGTGTATAATATATTAATAATATTCCATTTAAAACCTTCTAATTTTAAATATTTTAAAGAAAAAGTACATAACTTGTAGTTTAAAATTATATATTATAACGATAAAATCCTGCCAGATAATCCGTGCTAATATCATCTGACTAATTCTCTAATTTTTCTTTGACCGATTAACGTAATATTATATTAAAAAAATGCTAAAAGAAAAACTCTAAAACAAAAAATACCGCTAATAAAACTGCAAAAGCTTCCAGAAAAAGTTGCAACTTCATAATCAAAATTTCAGCCGGATAAGTACCGATACAGCCAAATACCGAATAAAACAAATAACATAATAATGTATGCATTTTGTATATGTATATAAAATATATAAAATCAATCTATATCTGTACCTTATAAATGTAAAATGAAAACTATTATTTATATGTATAGCAATACCAAAAATACTATCCTGCGTATACCAAAATATAAAAATTGATTAATATTATAATATTTATACAATTTTCCGTGCAATTTCAATATTTCCGTGCAATCCAATAATTTTTCAACATTTATCAATTTATCTTCAACATTTTTCAATTCAATTTTAACATGGTATTAATTTGGATTGCATATATATATTGAACAATGTTGAAATCGAATTAAAAAAAAGTGTTGAAATCGAAGTGAAAAAAAAGTTTTGAAATGGGATTGAAAAATGTTGATATTTTATTGAAAAAATATCAAAATTGAACTTTAATTGGTATATCTATATCGAATATAATACCTATATATATATATGTATATAAAATAAATATCAGTATCAAATTTTACCATTCTAACAGGATATAAATAAATGTATATTTTATACATTTTGAATAATTATACCAATTTAATATAATCCTATATATCCTATCCTATAATACCTTTCCGCATTTTCATATATATGTATATAGTTTAGGTTTAGTTATATATAAATATAATATATATATATGTAATTAAACTTGTTGAAAATATTTCTGTTTTTAAATTAAAAATTTAGACTTGTTATAAATATATATTTATATTATATATATATTGTAACATTACAATAAAATCAATAATATTTTCGGATTATTTATAGCCTATATATGTTTATACAAGATGTTATGTTATAAATTACGTATTGTCATTAGGAGAATTTGTTTAATAAATATTTGAATTCACTGATCAACTTAATAACTTATATTATAAATTGTTTTTGATTCCATAGTAAATTTAACCATTTCATTTGGCCACAAAATTTATTGCATAAATGAATAATATATCTATCATAATTATACCAATTAGAACAATTCTATAGTCATACGTAATTACGATCAAAAAAAGGGTTTCTAAAGCTCCTTATGACCATTGCGGTATTAATTATTTATCAAGTAAAAATAATATATGATTTTATTTGACAATTTTGTTGAATCCATCCCGTATACACAAATAAATATATAAATTTATTTAGATATGTTACAACATTTATATAAATATATCTATATATTTATGCTTTCTCTATAATACTATATATCTATATCGTATATCCCTATATCATATATATAAAAATATATATTCGATAGAATTAAATAAAGTTTTAATTGAAATTTTGATTAATTATTTGTACACATATGTGAGCTATATATATTGCATTTATTTTTTTAAAAAGTGAGTATAGCTATAAATTTATTTAGTTCGCAATTTTGATCATGCTTTTAAATATGAAGTGTGTCATCACAACTTATATATTATATAATATTACAACTTATTCCTTTATGTAATACAAAATGCATATTTTTCATTTTTTCATCCACAACTATTTTTGTTTGGTTTTTTTCTGAATTTTTAATAATCAAACTAAATGAATGAATATTTATGATATAAAAATTAATCCTATTATATATATATATATATTATTGAGGGAATTACAAAATGAAGTAAGGGTAGTAAAAGTCTTGTAATAAACTAATATAAGTATATGGATAAAATATAGATAGATAATACGATTTATTTCGATTCATCTTTGATCATTAAATACACAATTTATGCAAATTTATTGTTTTGCGTAAATGATTTAAAATATAATTACACATTATACATATATATCTATTGCTATACATATATATTATATATTATAAGTGCAAAGATATATACATTTTCAGGAAAACCATATTCAACCGTATATGCGTTGAAAAGCGAACCCAAACATTTTTTTAAAGAATTTGCTATTTATAAGTAATATCTGGGGTAATATTATTAAAAGAAACTCTCCTCCCTAATATATAATTTAATTTGATTTTCCGTTTTTCAAATTTTTCCGATTTATATAGTTTACACGAAATCAATATAAAAATATTTATAATAATGAAATCCTTAGTAAATCGTTTATTGTTTTATGAACTACTATATATATGTATGTTAATCTTAATATTCAATTCTTATAACCATATTGGCAAATTGATATCAAAAACTATTTCTTCGAAGTTTTCATTCATAACGATATAACCATATAAACGATATAACCTATATAATCCATAATACGATACCAGACGTTTATTTTATATCTTTATATGTAAAGTGGTGGAGATATACGAATATAATACATAATGCATATATACCCTCAAGCATCAACAGATTTATATATAAATGTATTCACTTGAAGAATATATATAGATATATAAAATTATTAGACACCAAATTGTTTATATAAATATAAAATCCTATCACACATAAATTATTTAATTTTGCATAATATATTTATAATCAAAAGCAAATACATTTTATATATATTATTATATATGAATATGACCAATTTATTCTTGCATAGAAACATAATTTTAACATATATATATATACCATATATCGTATAGGTGAAATAAACAGTGAAAAAAAGGTTCACAAAACATATATATTGTGCATATAAATACGACAGGTGTAGATAATTGCTATTAAAAGTTTTCAATTGTTTACCAAATTCACACAAATATATATATATACAATAAGATACAAGACAATTTCATCACAAATTTAATTAAATACATACTTACAACGTCTATACATCATCTATATATGTTGTATTATTTATTATAAATGGTGACATTGTATATTAATTGACAAATAATGTCCGCATGTCATGTAACGTAAATAAATTTGAGGATAAAATAATACCATATAATGCTTGTATGATACAGTCTATATATAGTTTTAAATGGTATTATTTATATATTTAAAATTTTATAATATAAATATTTGGCTATATATAGATCTATATCAACAACAAAAGATTTTCCACATTTTCCAACAGAGAAAAACTTTACAAATCGATGTCATTTTAAATCAGATTCATTTACAAAAAAAAAAAATAAAAACAATTATTTTCATTCATAAATTTTCTTTCAACATTTTTTTTCCTTCCTATCATTATTTATATTATTATATATAAACAGATATATTTAAGATAAAACATATATCTCATAAGTATCCTCGTTTCTTATATATATATGCGAATAACATTATCCTATGTAATACACCTGTACAATAGCAATTGCGTTTGTATATATGTTGTTTTTTATTTGGTTTTAATATAAAGAAACAGGTATTAAAATAGTCCGCTCTTTAAAATAAATTTAAATATACATTTTCCCATATGTTTATTTTACTGCTTTTCCAGCATCAGATGATGATGAATTGTCTATGCATATAAAGACCAAAATATTCCAATATTATTACCCCTAAAATTTATAATAAAAATACAACACCTGTATAAATTGTTTAAAAGGGAACCAAATGAATAAATGAAATATTTCATACTATATAAGTGTATATAAAAAAATGATTATATATACCTTTTTGAAAGTATATACCTTTGATTGTGCATTTTACCGTATATGTATATATAATATATTATTTTAATGATTTCGATTACCGGTTGTTATGTTGTATATATACAAAATAAAATAAATACCCTCGCAGCCTCATCATCAATGATGGTAAATTATTCTCTCAAATACCACTCCCACATCAAATTCATTTTCCTGCTTCTGTAGCTGCATTCTTGATGTTTTTTTATGTTGATGATGATGATATATACAACATATTTTACCAACATTATTGTTTATGATAACTTTAATTTATGAACAAACTGTTTGACTATTAACTCTCAACAACCAAAATGCTTATGATGGTATACGACGAATGATGATGGTAAGATAACTAAAAAAAACCAAAAAATATATAGAAACCAAAACAACATTTATAAATATAATATATAAAAGAACTCATAAAAATGAAAATAAAATACAACGCGAGGCAACAGAAAATTATATGATGATGTTATTCATTCATATAAAAAACATAAATATACTTTATGTTGAAAAATATATATGTATAGACAAATTCAAATTGAACATATCAAATCATTCGCATATGTATATATATTCATTTTCATTCATTGATTTGAAAATTCATTCATTGTACGACCGTCGTGCGAGTCGGATCCATAATTTGATTCTGTAAAGTATAGAATTTTCTATTTTCTAATATTTTAAATAATTTAAAAATATTTCTTGTAAAGTAAATTTTCTATACATATATATATATATATATTACAATCAACAATTTTGTGTTTAAATTTAAATATAAAATATATACATATAAAATAATACGTATGTTTTTAAAAATATTTTATTAATATTACAAAAAATTTTTTTCATATTTTTATTAAAAACTTTTCCTCATTTTATTAAAATAATTTAAATTATTTTATTTTTCATATAAGTTATTGTGTGTGAGTGTGTTTTTGATTTTTTTTTTAATATATATACGTTTAAAAATTGATTTAATACAAATAACAAAAAAATAAATAATTTATTATTTAATTGAAGTGTAAAATATAGAATTTAAATTTAAAATTTATAATATATATAAAATTAAAAAAATAAAAATATCATTAATAAATATAGTTATATTTCCAAATCTATATATATCATATATGAAAAATAGTCTTCGTCTTATAAATAAATAATTTTAAAGTGATATGAAATATATAATATATGTATACTTATATATATATAAAAATAATAATAAATAAAATTTACTATATATTTTAGAGAATTGATATAATAAATTTTTTTTTATTTTAGATATATTGTAGACGTTTGTTTGTTTGTCTATTTTTTTTAAAAATATTTATTATATAAATAAATAGAAAATATATATATATATACAATAAAGTGATTTGTTTATATAGTACATATATATTTTTTTTTATATAAAAAAAATCAATTTAAATTTAAAGGTCATAATATATACTCACTATTTTATGATATTGAGTGACAGTCTATTTTCACAATCCTATATTTAAAAATTTTTTTAATTTATTTGTTACTTTATAAGAAATTTCTTGGTTTATTTCATTCATATTTTCTCTCATTGTAAATTTTTTCAAACACAAAATTTTCTCGTTTCTTTATCATATAAATATTTTACTATATATTTGCGGCCTCATATAAAATTTAATAACCTTTTTTCTATATATATTTTATATTCATAGATAATAGTCGATTAAATTTATTATATACAGAATAATTAATTTTATTTTTTTTGTTAATTTTTTTATTTATAAATAATAGACAAATTTAAAAAAAAAATTAAATTAAAAATGTTTAAAAATAATATAAACTATTTAATTGGATTAACAATTATTAATATTTTGGTTTTTAAAAATGGTGTTAATGGTGGATCATGTCGTGAAGCAGCATTATGCTGTAATGGACGTGATTCATCTTGTGTTGTACAAAAGGCTCCAATAAATGCAATCATTGAAGATTTAAATGATAAACCATGTTATTGTGATCATGCATGTTTAAAATTGGGCGATTGTTGTGATGATTTTAAGCAACATTGTGGAGGTGAGTTTTTCATTTTCATTTCGGTTTCAAATTAATTTACTTTTTAAAATTCATTGTTTTACATATATTTAGATACATATAGCAAAAGTTGTATTAAAGGTTTCAAATAGATACATAAATATTCTATTTTACACTCATATATAAATTTGATAAATGAGTATAGTTAATTATTTTCATACATTTCCACCTCATCACACATATAAATAATATAATATATATTTATATATCATGAAATTTAAATAAATAACTTTAAAATTCAGAAAGGATTGTCTGTATATCAAAGAATATATAAACAAATTCTTCTATCCACATAAAAAAAAACTACATTTCATATTTCATTCATGTTCATGTGATATATAACTTTGAAATACTATATATTGTATAAAGTATCTATATGATTTATATACCTAAATCAAATCAAATATAAATAAAAAGGTGTTGTATTACATTTGTGAATATATTTATATATATATATACCTTAGTATATATTCCCCCCATACATATATGAATATTTATAGCAGCAGATTTTTGTCTGCACGTTTATAATGATTATAAATGTTGAATAAAAAAAAAATTAATTATTTAGTATTTCTTTATATTTGTATATTTTGCGATTATATATATTTTTATTAAAGATATTTGTGAATATAATAAAACGATAAAAAAAAATCACTATTAGCAAAAAAGAAAAAAAAACAAAGAAAAGAAGAAATACATGTCTGCGTTTATGTCGGTATATATATATAATATATAGATGTTATATATAGATTATTTCAATCTGGAAATATTGCGGTCTGTCTGTATATTTAAGATAAAATAAAAAAAAATTTATATATATAAAATAAATAATTTATATATTACGATATTCATTAATCAATATCATTTTTTTTTTATAAATATATATTTGTATTTATAAATATATATACATTCTGTTGATGCTATATATATGTTGAATATGTATATATATTTTAATACAATTTGGTTTACTTATATATTTTGTAAATCATTCTTTATATGTGTATATATATTCTTTTTCTAAATATAAAAAAAAACAAATTCTAAATATGTATCCATCTGTATATGAATGTTTTTTGTATGTATATATCTATTATTTATCTTTGTATATACATATATTTTTAGACAAAATATCATAATTATGTTGTATTTATGCGTAATTAATGATTGATTCATATGTAATATATTTAAAACACTGCGATAACTCTTTAATTAATCAACCAGTATATATGTAAGCATATATATAGAACATATATGAATAATCTATGTTAGTATGTTGAATGTTTTTATTATATATGCATGTATATATATTTTATGTATTTAGTATAATAATTAAAAGATTAATTATTGAAATTCTTCTTTTTGTGTATATACAGAAAATTTTCTTTTAAACGTTGTCTTACTTTTAATGGATTTATAGGTATATATGTATATATATACGCAGGCATGAATGTGCAAAGAAAAAAAAAATGTGATATATTGGAATGTTTATATAAAAACATGTAATTATCCATGATATTTATCACGGAAAAATGTATTATAAAAATCTTCTGATAAACATTTTATTCGATTTTACATATATAGTATATATATATGAAAAATTGATGAACTATTTGTCGTATTAAATATCGGTATAAGAAAAGTATATATGTATATTTTATTATAAATTGTCATTGTGCGTATATAAATTTTGCTGCGATTGTCTATCTATACCGATAAACGAGTTTACCTTTTTCTTTATTAAATAAGAAATACTCACCCATAGACTATATTGGAAACTATATTTACTTTATCATTGTCGATTTATTATTATTTTTGAATATTGGAAATCCATTAGATTTTTGCAGCTCTAAAACTATTTTATATTTTTTTTTAGCAATTGAATTTTTTCGGAAAATTCGTATGAAAGTCAAAGTCATATATTTTCTATAACAGAATCCCTAAATTAAAAAAAAAATTTAGGAAGCTCACATAGTCTATTTGTTTAATAATATATATGTATAAAGACATATATTCAGAAAATTTACATTGCATATAAATTCAGATAGATAATCTTCCATTTATTAAGTTCGATATTTTGATATGCAAATTGGCAAATGGAAAATTTTAATTTTGTATAATAATAACATTGATATATTTTGAATGGTATTTGCAAAATTGTTTTTTTTTTAACTATTTTCGATCTTCTACAATGCGGTTCATTGAAACCGAAACTCACATCTAACAAAACACTATTGTTTTTTTCTTTTTAATATTATTTGCGGGTTAACAAAGAAGACTACAAAAACTTATATAATAGCAAAAATAGACAATAACATACAAAAAAAAAAGTTAAAATAAATTAATTTGATTCATTATTTTAATGAACCACAATAAAGAACATTTCTATATATGTGTAAAAAGTACCTTTTTTTTAATACCTTTTTTTTAAAAAAAAGGAATGAACGTTTATATATACAAAATACAATACTATAATACTATACATAAATCGATTTTATATGGTATGGATGTTAAATATAAGACATAAAAGATGTACATAAAATATATAATATAATAAGTGTGTATATCGAATTTTTAAGAGTCACAAAAACATACAAATAACAAAAAAACTTTAAAATAAAATTAAATTGAACAAATTTGTGTGTATGTTTTTTTTTATATTTAATTTTATTTTATTTAAATCGACGATTTGTTTCTCATTCATGATACATAAAATAAAATAAAGGAGAATAATTTTGTTTTTTTTAACCATTATATTCGTTCGTATATACATATATTATTTTTACTTGACCATTTCTAAAGCCTGGATTTCTATGAAAATATTTTATATATCAAATTATGATATATGTGATATATAAAAAAAATGTGCTTTTTCTGAAATTCATTTTGCCTGGATAAAAAAACCGAAATTTAATAATTGCTGCTAAATAATTCCATTTTTTATTAGTTTGTAAATTAACTGGCTATTTTATTATTATGAAATTAAATCATAAAAATTAAATAAAATGTAAATAAAATGAAAAATCAAGTTTGGACGACGGTCAGCCGTCGGCAATAGAAGAAAAAATATCAAAGTCCGCCGTCAGTCCGCCGTCCAATATTCATAAAAAGCACCGCCATTGAAATGCATGTATTTTCAATTTGACATTTGCCGTCGTCTGCCGTCGGCATGTCATGAAAAGCATTACTTAAATGGTATTTTACATTCAATATAATATAATATACTATATATATGTATAAAGAACATTTTGGTGCCATTATTCACAAGTTGAGTTTCTATTATAAAATTGTTAGATCACATTTGTTTTTATAATATTATATAAACATATACATACAATATATACATATATATATATATTTTATAAGAGAAGGGTATTCTTCTTATGGTTTTTGACCTTTTTTTTTTTATTGTTTTTATATATATTTACAATGTCCGCAGCATCCAGTATTTTTATTTTTATATATATATATGAACAGTGAACGCGTATATGTATGTATACCTGCAAATTTTGTTCTTCTTTTATTTTCACTATATATATTTATTTATATATATGGAGTTTGTATAATGGCATTTATTGATATTACACTGACTGAGATGGTTATAAATATATATATACAACAATTCATGAACTATAAAAATCTATATAAGTATGTATATTTTAGCAATGTATGAACATTATATATTTTGTACTAGATGATATAAGTAAATATACCAAAAACAGAAGAATAAAATATGTATTATTTATTGTTATTTTAGTATATAACCGCATACATATTTACCTATACCTATGTATATACACGTAATGGATTTGTACTCTATCTATACTATACCGGCTATTTACTTAATATATTGAAAATATATATCATTTTCATTCTTTGGTGTCTCTTATATCTTATTATATATAAATACATTTTCTTTATTGTCTCTATGTATATATATTCAATCGTTAAATGTATATATACATGAACATAAAAGTGATGACCATTAAAGATAGGATTTTATTGTTATGTTATAAAAGTGTTTTCTTATTAAGAATTGCATTCAAATTTATATCAAATATATATGCAATTTGAATATATCGTTTGGTGTTTTTCATTCATTTATATGCGCGAATCAATTGAACACCATAACCATAATATGATAAAAATTGCCTTCAATTGACCTCAGATTAAATATGTTGTATATAATGAGATTTCAACATAATATAATATGGTTTTTAATCTAAAATTACTTTCTATAACCGTATTTTTTGTTAACAAACAATCATAATATTATGATTATGCTTGATATAGAATTATTTTAAAAAACAATTGTTACAAATATTCATAACAAAAATGTCATTTTATTATTTTTCACATTTAATAGTGCGATTGTGTTAATAAATAACTATAAGAATATATAAAAACTCTTCTTTTAAATTAACAGTGTTAAATTACAACAATTAAATAATAATAATAATAATAAAAGAATAAGTGTAAATCATCACATGAAGTCATGCTGTGGCAAACTCTTTTATCTTTTAAAGTATAAAACTATGCCTTTTATACTATATGTATTAAATTACATAAAATGATAAAATATATACACGAGATTATTTCTATATTAGAATTTATTTAATTTTTTTTATTATAAAAATATTATTAAAAAAAATAAATAGATTATTCATTCAAAGCATATCAAGATAATTTTAATTCAGTCAGGTGCACAAACACTATATATAAAACAATCGTACTCATATATTAATATAAATTTAATACATTGCCAGACAACAAATAATATATTAAAACTATACCGCTTTAGAAAACAAAAAATATGGTTTTATGAAATGAAATGAAATCAAACCAAAACAAAATTCTATATATTGTTTAGCACGATATTATTGTATTTTTAAAATTAAATTAATTGAATTTTTATGATATCTATTCAATGTTTTTTTTTGTATACTACAATAATGCTCGTACTCTCGTATATATCTATATCTATGAGATACATATATATGCGTGTAATATAACTTTCATGTATATCGCATTGCATGAGTATAGTGTACATAAATACAATTTATGCTTTTGTGAAATAAATATATAAATGCAGACCATGTTTCAATTGTTTTTCTTTTACATTTTTTTGATATATATAGATATATATATAACAAATACATGTTTTTCATGTAACATTTATCTTTACAGAAATTCTTTGGAAGAATTTATTTTGTTATTTTACAAAATAGTATACAATATATATACTATTATTCTGTTTTGTTTTTATTTGTGATTTGGAATACATTTTTGTATTATGGTTAAATATAAAATTTCATTAAAAAACCCATATATATATAGAATATAAAAGGCAATAACACTTTTGATTTTCATTACAAAGCACATAAAATTCATAATTTTATTAGAAGCATATCATCTGATTTCAATTTATTTGTTCTTATAAATTGTTATATTGTGAAATGGATTGGCACAAATATTTTCCAAATATAATATATAGTCTTGTTTATTTTATACTAAATATAATTATTTTACAAAATCTATATGCAGACGTAAGAATATAGTGACATTTCTATAAACATATTGTTAGTATTATCGTTATAATTTTAAGTGTATTATAAATACATATTCAGTAGACTGATGATATAAGTTACCGTTGAATAAGAAAACTTGGAAATAGGGAAAACTTCCAAAGTTTGTATTACTTCGAAATGTGTTCCTTTTATCGCAAGTCTACTGTATATACTATTTGAAAAATATATATATGTATATATCCAAGACGGGATTTCGAATTGATAAAATTATATTTCGGCACATTGATGTAAAACGTGGTAATTTTATACATAAATATATATTTGAAGAACAAAAACGTATTCTCTATTGTTATAGGAGTATATACTATATATATAGATCTTAAAGAATACAATAATATTTTAAATAATATACTTTTGTTTATATAAATTGTAAAAAATTTATGAAAATATATAATACCTATATATGTATACTAAAAAATACTCCTTTTGATTATAACGACAAGTATATTATATATTTACTCCTATCTATGTTATTTACACACATAATACATTCTATATATATTGTTTTTTTTTTGTATAACATCATCACCGCATTTATTGACAAACGTGCAATAATATATAAATATATATATGGAAATATAAAAGATAAATAACGAATATACATATGCTTTTCTATATAACAAATTTGTATATTTATCTAAATATATATACATATACCTATATCGTCTATTATAAATAGAAGCTTTATATGTTATCATGTTATGTAATTTATTTATAATATATATATATACGACCTGCAACATTAAATATTTGTATATACATTCTCAAAGGAATTTCATTTTGTATAACCCGCGCGTATATTGTACTACATAAATATAACAAAAGAAATATTATCTTCTGTTTTTTTGTTGTTGCATATTATTATTATAATAGATACACGGACGCGAGTATGTATTATCTGGTATTATTATATACTTATATTATATTATAATATTGTACATGCACATTTATATCGTTTATATTTTTACCTGTATGTTTTGCGATCCAGATCGATATTTATATATATATATATATATATTTATTATACATAAGTATATTTGTTATACTCTGCACGGTGTATTTAAAGAAACGAATATTATATATTTGTTTTACCGCATATATTCTTCCAATATGAATAAATATTTACATATTACTACATGACGGATTCTTTATTTTATATTCTTGTTTCATCGGTGTCGGTGTGCATATTTATAAATATATTATATTGGATATGGTTTATATAACTCAACAAAAAAAAACATAAAAACCAGTTGATATACAATAACATTTGTTGCAACAAAATATTAATGGGGTATAAAATATTGTTATTTTTCGTTTCGTATACTCTTTGAACGCAGCATCAATAGGCATATCTCGCTATATGGTAACATACGTTTTACACAATTCACATTTTTTCCATTATCTGCATATACAAGTTAGAAATATTGACTAGTTTGGCAAACGAAATAACCCCCCGAGTGTTATATGGGAAAGTTTTTCAAATCAATGGATTTCCATTTGCAGGATACATGTTCGTGAATATTTGAATCTTATTATCAATTCCATATTTACCAATCCTATATTATGAAATGTTTCCATATCGAAATAACAATTTTTCTTCTTACATCTAACAAACAAAGCATTTTGATGTATATTAATTGAGATGATATATAGATTTTATATATCGATATATAAGAAAAAAATGTATTTGCTCAAAATAGAATAACCTGTATATGGAGAAATTTCCAAAAATATACATACTTACACTATTTATATAATATTATATTTTGCCACATCTATATAATAAAGTTTATTATTATTTATACTTTTATAGGATATTATGTATAACTTTAAGCATTCTCTTTCATAAATTCTGTCAATAATATTTTGTAAAGGTATAACTTTGCTGTATATCGTATCTTTGCCTTACCGTATACCACTAAATATTAATATTTCCATATTCAATTACAAAATGGAATAATTACTTCAAGATCGTTTAATTTACTATAATCAACAACAGAAACTTAATAAGTATTTAATAAATAAATGTATTTAAAAGACCTTTTAATGTATATAGTTTTCTTATACCTCCAATTTTCATTAAACCCTCAAAGATATGTGAAACTTCATTATATTTGTTTTATACCAGAAATTTCATGATCACATTTTAATTCTGCAAAACACCTTCCTTATACGTATATAACTTGAATTTAAATTGGTAAAATGGTTGAATGTTATTTTTAATGCTTTCAAAACCATATTATATATATATAACTACATTTTACATTAATATCCTGTATATATAAAGGATAGATAGATAATACATTTTGTGGGTGTTTGCCTCCATAAAAGTAAAACATAATTTGTATCTATAAGAAAGGTAAAATATTTTGATAAATGAAATACAATATCATATAAATGCGGACAATATATACGAGAAACCAAAGGATAAAATAATTTTATATACAATATATACCATAATAATATATGTCATATCATCATCATTATCATTTATTTGTGTAAATGATATAAATATATATACAATTGTTTATATATGCGGAAGGATATATTCCGAATATCTATCTATATGTAATGATAATAAAAAAAAAATATAAAAATAGAAACACAAGTTTCAATTTAGCAATTCTTTTGTAATTTTATAACATGTCATATAATATATATTTTGTTTTTTATTATTCTACATTTATTTTAGATGTAACATATATATATTAGAAAGCTTAGCGATGCTTTTTTTTGTTTTTAATATTTTATTTTCTACCTCTTGAGTCGTGATGAATTTATATACTGGGTATTGTACTTTCGATGGTAATAAACAAAATTTATCTAAAATCTTACTTTTAATTATATATACACTAAATATCTCTGATAAATGAAATTCTTTTATATATATTATAGCACCTTTTTTAATTTTTAAGAAATTATATACTTTAAACAATTTTTTTAAATTACATTTTTATATAGAATTCAATTCATAGATTTACACTTTTATGAAATGTATATTTTGAACAAAAAAAAATATAGGTACTTTAATAATATTATTTCAATATCTATCATATTTATTTTTATATAAGAATAATAATCGATTATTTATATATGTGATTTGTTATATATCGTTATATGATTTTAAATCAACAAAATATTTCAATGGATTATTTATTCTTCTATATATATAAATAAATATACAATTGAATAGATATAAATATATTCTTCCATATATATAAATATAAATAAATAAAAATAAAAAGGGGTTTTTGGAAATCAAAACAAAATTGAAAGTGATGTTAAGCGTAAAATTGATTACATCGAACACAGTATTATTTTATATGGTGTAATGGTTATATATATATATTTCATGTTATATATAGATATTACATTAAATGGTATTTGGTTTTAAAACTTTTCAAAAAAAAAAATAAATATATTTATATAGAAGAAATGCAAATATAAAAGGGATTGTTGATAATTTTAATTGGTATTTTGTAATGAAAAGAAATCATTTCGAGGGTACATTTTTATTGCTGGGGATTGGTAAAAGAAAATATGTATTCTTTATTGATTTTATACAAAAATATATCGATAGAACAAAAAGACCTTTGGTTGTGACAAAAATAAAAAAATTTAATTGTCTTATTATATAGAATTATTATAATTAATTTCGTTTTAAAATAGTAATTGCAGTAATTTCTACTAAATGTTTATGTATAATATTTAAATGATATATATTAATTTATATTAATAGATATGAATTGTTTTTGTGTGTAGCTCAAACCTCAAGAAAGTTTATATTAATATTTTTCTTGTTAAATGCACTTGCCTGGGTTTACATTAATTTTTATTATTATTTAAATTAGATTTTCTTAAAAAATGCTGTAGTAACTATTGAATATTTTTCATTTGAATAATCTGGAAAAATATCAGGTCAAACGGTTAAATTTGATTACAAATCTTTTTATATATATTCATTCGTAACCCATTTTTAAATAATTATTTTGAATGAAAAATAAGAGATCTATGCTATATAAATGCATAATATATCGCATTAATATTGAAATAATACATAAATATCATAATTTTTTAAGTAATATTTTGTAAATTTGTTATTTTTTTATTATTTCCATTCTCACTTCCATTTCTATTATATATACATATATATACAATATAATAATAAAAAAATAAAACTTGTAAATTTCTTAAACAAACGATATATGTATAAATTATATTGCTATATAAAATAACAAAAGGCAGTCGATAATTTTCCGGTATTAATATTAAAAAATTATTTTTATGGAAAGATATTACTTTATTTTTCAAAATTTTGTCCTCAACACTTAATACTTTCAATATGCAAACTCAATCATCAGTTATCATCATCATATTGTTGTTTTCTTACCGTTTCGATGAATTTCCACCACACTCGTACGTATATACGACAATATTTAAGTTCAATCAAATCAATGATCCATCTAAACTAAACTATTATCCATTTATTTATCCTTTTTGATACGGATTGATTATAAATTGCATAAAAAATGTTCATAAAATTGTTGGATGTTTTCAATTGGAATGATATGCGAAATATATGGCTCATTGTTTCAAGAAACTTTACGAAATGCCCTCGTATGTAGAAAATTGTTTCAAATATTTTTTCTTTTATTTTTTTTTAACTTGATATCTATAAATAATACCATAAATACAATATATGATACATACAGAGCCAAACGATTATGTATATATATATATAATGTTGTGTGTTAAAGAAGAATTTACGCGTGCATTTAAATAAATAAACAATTAACAAATATATATGATTTTACCAGAACATTGGGCGTTTTATCGGTCCGTTTGAATGAATATACACACAATGCAATATATATATATATATATATATATATAAAATTTTTGTTATATAATGAAAATCTATTTATAGTATAAATGCATCAAAAGATTTATATATAAAGATTTATAATGCAAATGCCATACGCAAATCAAACAATAATTAATTTATATTTATATAATAAAAGATTTCCTATATATATGGATATCGTAAATCAGAGGAAATTGTTTATGATTAATTATTTTTTTAACAATATATGACTATAATAATAATAGTATATATATTTTCTTTTATAAATAACCTACTATATATATAAACATAACGCCACTGATTTATCTAAACGAGATATATTTATTATATTATAGATATATAAATAATATAATATTTATTTAAATAATAATAAAACATTTTGTATACTTTATTTTAAAACTTATTATATACATACACACACACACACACATTGATTTGATTACAAAATCTGTTTCATTTTTAAGCATTTAATATATTAAATTGTTATATGAAAAAGATAAAAATTTAAAATGAAGGAATTGGTAAAAAAAATAAATTGTTTTACAACATCGAATTACTTACATTTTTTTCTATATATATGACAATAGATATTTTATATTTTATATAGATATATTTTATATTTAACCTTAAAATTTACTACATGAAGAATTAGCAACATTTTTTTTTTAAAAAGATACAACTGAAAAAAATGTTTTTACATAAGTGCATAACAAATGTTAAACTGTTAAAGTTTTATTTGTACATTACATACTCGTGTTGAAAATATAAAATTATAAAATACGTATTGGTATACATTTAAACATTTTGTTATTATTATATAAATAATTTTATTATATGTATATATTATGCCTTTTTTTGTATATAAATACTACATGTTGACAATCGCACCTTTCCATTCAACGAAACTAATAAATATTGATTTTTCAGAAGAAGAATATTTATATTTACATTTAAATAAAGGTTTATTATATTTAGTGATATTAAATTAACAAAAAAAAATCATTTATTCACAGTGTGTTAATAAAAAATAAAAAAGTATAAGAATTTGTGTAATATATATACAATTTTTAATAGAAAATGTCATACATATTCAATTAAAATTGACAGCAGTAAATTTCACAGCATCTTATATACTGCGTATATCGAAGAAAATATTAATTTTTTTATTTCATCGATGATTGATAATGATTTTTAGAGCTTCTGTTTATATATTACTTTATTATTTATTATTTATAGAAATGCAATATTATAAATGTTATATATGCTTTACTGTTATAGAAATTTGTTTTTGCCATTAATGTGTTACAATACGCATTGCAATCAGTGAAAACATAAAAAATAAAAAATTATATTAAAACTATTTAAATTCTTTATAAATTTCTTTTTTTATGTATTCGAGTAGAGAAATTCTTCGTTTGTCGCATTTTACAAATATATATACGAATAAAAGTTATTAATATATTGTATTTATTTATTTATTATGTTATACTGACTTTGATATGCTGGATATTTATTTATTTATTTTTTTTCTAAATAAAAATCTCATATTTAACATTAAATAATTCATTTTTTTTCAAAAATAAATTGAATTAAAAAAAAAAATACTGCATTATACAGTATAAAATAAATTGAAATAAAATATATAGAGTATTATTAATTTGATAAATCATAAAATTATTTTAATTCAAATATGATATGCCTGTCGAATTTCATTAAAACGAAACAATTTATATATATATATGTATATGCACTATATAAATTAATAAATGTTATATTTCAATGTTCCATATTTTTCATGAAAATGTATATATAAGGTAATAATAAATTATTATAAAATATTTTCACAAAAAAACTACATGTAGAATAATAAAATCTATATATATATAATAATTTTCTATGTATAATACTTTTCAAAATATAAAATTATTAGCTGTGAAAATAAAATTTACATTTTTTTTTTGTTAGGCAGAATAGTATTGATTTTTTTTTTCATTGTTTGATAATAATTTGTATATATGTTATTTACAAAGTTTTATAGAAAACAAAAAAACTATAAAAAACATATTTATTTATTCAACAAAAATTTTCCACCCACATTGAATAAAATATTAAAATTTATATATATTCTATTTGTTATTTTATATATACCTATAAAATAAACAAAATTTTAATTTAATTTCGCATGCAAATCCCAATTTCATGAAAAAATCTACAATTTTAAAAATTGTATGTTGAAAATTAGTTTTTAAATCATCTAAATATTTAATAATAATAATAATCAAAATACATTTTATGACTTGTTACTTTACGGCTCATATAGAATCAATTTTGTTAATAGTCCGTGATCGCCTTTAAAATCATTTATAAAGGTGTGATATATTAATGATATATACCAAAGGGGTCTTTTCCCGTTTCTTTTCAAATTATATTTTCAATTCAATTATCAAATTAGAATATTAGGTATATCAATATCTTAAACGGATCATTCACCGGCCAACCTAATAAAATCTTTCTGAAGTGCATTTGTTTTTAGACTATATATTTAAATTATTTCTATATAAGAGATCGTACAAAATGGCTATATATAAATTGGATGGGGTTTTTAAGTTTTACCGCAGTTTTACTAAACGCATCAAGAATTTTTATAATATAATAATAAAAACACCAACAAAATTGAATATAGAAAACCAAATCCTAAAATAACATATTGTAAAAAACTTTTAACCGGAAAAAATATATAGTTTTTTTTCTTTTTTGCATATTTATATTCAAAAATAAATAAACAAACAAATATAACAATGATATTTGTTTATTAATATAATAATAATAATTCATATACGCAATATATTTCGTTTTTCATATTCAAAAAAAAAAAAAAATAAGCTGGAAAAACTGATTTTCCTTTTTCATATACATTCTCTTGTATATATCATAAAATTTAGATTGAATTTCAATTTTCCTATACAAATATATAATAAAAATATTGTTATATATTTTGTTTATCCGAAATTTATATTATATCTGCATCATCATACACTTTACAATATATATATATTTATATATGCGGACCATGAAACAGGGCATCACCACAGACTAAATAGGCCGCCACCACCATAAATACAAGATTTTGGCACAAACGAGTCAATCTCAATTGATTAGGGCCTGCTGAAAACTTCTTTAAATTACTTAAATTGTTTAAAATTTATATTTTAAATAAAATTATTGAAACAAAAACCTATTTTTGAGAGATTTTGAATTACAAATCAATTAGCTGAGCAATTAAAATCCAAAACCCAACCACCATGTTCCTTTTCAATAATATATAATTGAATCTGCTGCGGTAAATATTCCTTATTTCATTCAAACAACTTCACAAATGAACATACATGTGCCTGTTATATAAATTCCTTAAAAACATTTATATACATATATATATACGAATCAAGTTTTAGGGCAGTGTATTTGATTATGTGAGCCAGGGAACAAATATATAACGGGGAACTATACCAATGTAATTGAAATATAGTATCTAGGCAATAATGCAATTGAACTTTTCGTTTGTTGGTTTTTTTTAATATTTTTAATACACAATAATATGGATTATAACGTAAACTTACCGATGTATATATTTGCTTTTATATGTTATATAAATATATATCAATTTGGTGGATGTACTTTATTTTATTAAACAAAAGTTTCTATTACATATAATATTTATAATAAAATAAAAAAAAACATTATTTATATAAATAATATTTATAGTTGATTAAAAAAAAAACTGTTTCAGGGAAAATATTTATTTAATTTTTTTTTATGTACATATTAAATTCCCATAAGATGCATTTAGTTTATAACAAGTATATAAAGTATAAGCCAATACAGAGTACTCGCAAATATATTTTAATTAAGGTAGAAAATTTATTTGCTATATAGTCGTTTGCGTAATGTATTTATTTTTTTCTGTGCCGCATTACAAAACTCATCATAATCTGTTTAGTGGTTAAAAAAAAATAAAATAAAAGTTTAATAAAAACAATATACAATTTTTTTTCTGTTTTTTTTCTAGCTTTCATAAAAACTTTATTCTTTATATTGTTTATAAAAATAAAATACTTTAACCGCATCTTTAATGATCCATATATATCTTTATCTTTTTATATATATTATAATATATGAAATATTATAAGGTAATTGTATATATGCATATTGAAAAAAAATATATTCTAAAGGGATGTTATTAAATGTCACTTTGTATATAAATGATAATTGATAAAACGCATATACTTTTTTTTTAATATTTATACTTGTACCTATCTATTATATATCCATACTCGTCTATATACCTGAAAAATTTCAACAACAAAAAAAAAGGTATTAAAGTTGCGATAAAATATTTTGTATAAGAATAATAAAAAAATAGGTAATTGATCATCCATCTTTATCATTATCTATATTTACTTTACCTTTTTAATATAATATTAATTTGGATATAAAATTTAATGTCAAAATTATTTTGTTTTTTTTTTAATTTATATATAGGTATATAAATACATATTGTTAATTATTAATAACGTCGATTTGTGAATTTATTTATACACAAGAAACGACACAGCCACAACAATCATGATGAAATATGATAATTATCTATTTTTGACAATATTTCAGTTTTATTTTTAATCAATTCTAAAATATATAATAAATTTGACTATCATCATTTAATACATATATATATATATACTCTTATAAGCATCATTAGGGTTTTTTTTAATTAGAAATTCATTTTTATAATATAATTTATTCTATCCGTCAATATGAAAAGATATTTAGGTATATTTTAATAAGAATTTGTCCATTATAATCGAATGATTTAAGGTTTAGATTTGTGATAATACGGACTACATAATTTATGATTATTGAATTAGTAAACCGTAATTTTTGAAATTTATCTCTCACAAAATTCAAACATGAATCATATCTTGTTTTATATCGTTTCTTAATTGATAATATAACAAAAACAACAAAAAAGGGAGCAAAATATTTTGGACTTCATTCTAAAATCAATTTCAATTAAATTAATTATAATTTCTAATCTATACATGATTTAAATTTACAATATACTAATATTGTATGTATATAGTAATAATATACTAATTTTTATTATTATTATTAATTAATGAAAAGTGAAAAGTTATAAAATCGAATTAGTATTTTTTTTTATGGTTTTCTTAAATGATTTTTATCTTTGATACAATTTTAATCAAATTAAATTTAAATGTATATCCTAAAATAATAATAAAAAAAAAACATTATATAAATATATTTTTAGTAACTGAAATTTGAATGAATGAAAAGTTTTTTATTTAAAAAAAACACACACACGACTCATATATAAAAATCAATCAAATTTTAATGAGACATAAAAAAAATGATTTATATCTTTCATTTACTGCGTATACGTATACATATATGATGATATATTAAAATATATTAATTTATTTTATAAATAAGAAAATTGAAAAAAAAGATATATATTATATATATATGACCAATTAATTTTATGGATTTTTTTTACCATAAAATTTAAAATCCCTTTCAAGATACACACTTTTCAATATATATTATTTTATATTTATATAACATACATATAGAATTGACATTTTCTAATTTAAAAAAAATACATTTATAAGTTGTTAATTTTGTTGTTTTCTTCTTTTATTTATTTTTCAAATAAAATAATTCTTTCTTTTTTATTTATTTAATATACTATATTTATATATAATATAAATAAAATATAACAAATTTTAATACGATATATATCGCAGTCATTAATTTGAATATATATTTATAAAATTGAAAAACTTATTCGACTCCTACACAAATGAGAACGTAAGTATATTGAAAGAATTACTTTATTTTATGATATTTTATCAATATTATTATGTATTGTAAAATTTTATTCTTACATTAACATTTTTATTTATATATATATAGCGTTTCACTATAATATGTATGTATATATTGAATTTTTATAACTATATTTAGTTCTGTGTATTGCATGTCTATTTTTAATAATAAAATTTTCCGTGATAAATTGTTACTTTTTACATTTGACATTTTCAGAATTATATATAAATAATGTTTATTTTTATTTCTATATATACCTTTATTGGTTTTTTTATCTATAATCCATTGTATACATGCGGGTATACTTGATTAGTGTTTTGTTCATTAAAATTTATCAATTGCTTGTATACACATTAACGGTCAAAACTTGTAAATTATATAATATGTTATTATATCTTTGGGTTTATTCAGGCCTCAGCGTGGTTAAATATCTACGGAGATATTTCGTTTAACCACGCTTTTCGTATTCAGAGCCCATAAATTATCTACGATAATGAATAAATTAACATCACCTTTTCGATGCGAAGTAAATTATCCACGCTTAGGTTTCTATGGAGATATTATTATTCTATATCTATATCAATGCACGATATTTTCATTTGATTTATTTTATACAGTACAGACTATTACAATTTTCCAGTTGCTCAATAAAACGAAACTAAATTTAGCGAAAATACCGAACACATTAAAAAAAGACAGTCGATATTTATATGTGGAAAGAAAAAGAAAAAAAAAATTTTTGTGTTCGTTTTATTTTTATTCTGTGTAGCCAAATATAAATGATTGTTTTTTTTTCCTTATAAAAAAAAGTAAACAAAAGCGCTATTATAGTAATAGATTATTTTAAATTGTGCTCTGAATACCAAATATCTTCAATATTTTTCTTCGTAGGTATTTCACCGTGGATAAATTTATATTTAACCACGTTAATTTTAGTACGTAAGAATTGATACACTTATATAATATTAATAATTATTAAATAATTAATTATTATTTTTACGCTTGAAGTTTTAAATACAGACATTAAACACATATTTTATTTACCTTTCAATAGAATTTAATTCAATAGAATTAAAGATATAATTAATTTGTATTTGAAGAATATTCGTTTAAAAAACTCATGGAATATTAGATTGGCATTATTTATAGAATAAAGGATACTATAGGTCTATTTTTACAGTTGGCTTGGATCAAACGTTTTCACATTAAGATTAAAAATTATTATCCCATCTAATTGTCGTTACATAAAAATCAATTCCATTTCATACATGTTAATAAATCGCAATTTACCGATGCAATTCGTCCAGTAAATAACATTAAAAAACAAAAAATTATGAAACCAATACAGAAATGCCAAATTGTTGGACTATTTTACTATTTTTATTTATTATCCATATATAGAGAAGAAATACATTTTATATATGGAATCTCTTGTCAATTAACTTTATTCAAAAGCGAATCGTTCAACTTAATGATCTGATACATGAATATATCATATATCTTTATGTATTGTACATTCGTTTTTCATATATTTCACATTACTTTTGTATAAGAAATTAATATTTTACATGTATCAGTATATATTCCGCTACGTTTACATATATGTATTTTTAACTATAAGAAAATATTTTAGTATAAATCCCAAAAGTCATCATAAATCATTGCTATATTTTCCTGTTTTTTTTTTTCATTTTATTATTTTTTTTGCATCCCCCATTACCAAATTGAGTGATTAAACCAATAACAAAATAAATGAAATGTATATATACATAAAAATTTATATGCATTACTTTATATACAAGGAAAATGTTATGGATATATTGCTTTAAAATACATATCAATTCTACAAAATATATATTAGTGTGTCTATATGTACCACCGCGTATAAGAAAATGAGAATTTATCAAGGAAAAGGAATATAAATGTATAATGTCTGTAAAAGTACATGTATATATAATTGTATATATGCATACACTATTATAAAGAAAAATGTCTAATAATGTTAATGTATATATATCCAGAAAAAAAAAGAAGAAAATTACATTATCGGTCTTTCATGCTTTTATACACATTCACTATATGTACTATATTCTATATTATAAACACACACCAAATATATATGTATTAGGTTGATACATATTTTAATATATAATATCCGCATTGAATCAGCTGTTTTTCCATTGATTATATACACAAAAATATATAAAGTTACTGTATATAATGAAAATTCAAAGAATAGTATATAACTTTAGCAAGATTTTTGTTAGAAAAATGAAGCCGCAAAATCATGGGTTTTTATATGACAATTATAATAGATTTACAAATAGACAAATAAAATAAAAATAACCGACTTATCAAATTATCTTATTCTATATATACTGTCGGATTATAAGTTCTTGAACCATACATGATGCTTATTTTGATATTTGAAACACTCTAATAAACATATATATTTATTGTTACATTTATACTATATACATTCATAATTATGTTATCTGTACACTGTATATGCATATAGATATCTCATCATTGTATATAATATAATATATGACTATGTAAAATATATTTTGTGTGTATATAAATAATGTGTAATACTTTTTAGTATAACACATCAATTACATTTTTATATATCTGTATAATAATATTATAAGGGTGTGTTTTAATTGATTTAACCTATTTATGTAATTTCTTTTTATATGGTATACAAAAACATCCCTCTATTTGTATTCTAAATATACTTATAAATAGAGTTCAATAAAAAAAATAAATATAGTTAAATAATTATTTGACTTAATTGTTCTTTTTTTTTTTTATATCATAATGTATAATTTCCAAATATAACTACAAAAATTGAAACTAATAAGACAACTTTCGTATATATATTTAAAAATAATAAATAGTAAAATTCGATAAATGTATTTATTGAAATTTGTATGAACGATACACACGTATTGTGATAAATGAATTTATAAGTAATTGCATTTTGTAATTTAAAAAAAAAATGTAATGAAAGGTCTCAAATTATGAAAATTATTTACCAATGATAAATAGAATTCATAATAAATTAAAGGAAAATCTATAATTTGTATATAGTACACTTGCGAATCAATTTAATTTTTTATCGAAATATATTTTTGCAATCGCATCAATCAATTATATATAATATCTTCGGGAATACCTTTTTTTTTGCTTTTATGGATGATATGTATCGTACACTATATAACATATATATATATATATATATCATCTTTATATACATAAAAAATGAACACATTTTTTAAATGAGAATTTTTTTTCTTTTTCAATCACAATTCACTTAAGTATCATGAATATTTTATTCAATGATATATTTATCTATATAACTACCTACATGTATATCTAAATATATGTATCTGTAATTGTTGAGAAAAGCGGATTTGGTTTTACCCTGTATTTGAAATTATTATTTTATGTATACATTAAATAATGTAATTCAATTAACAAAAAAAAAAATGGGTTCATATTAAATCAGAATATATTTTTTTTTTATCCTCTTAAGTTGAATTTTTTTTTTATTTTTCATATAAAATAATATATAAATAATCGACTTATATGTAAACGTTGTTATTTTATATCTATAAAATAAATAGTAAGGTATAAAAAAATAAAATTTCTTATATATTTTATATATAAAATTTTTTAGAATGTTATCCCTTTTTTTTTTATTTCATCTTAAATAAATGTTAAGAATTTTTTACTTTATTTTTTCTGCTTTTATATTTTTAAAAAGTAAATCAAATAATGAATATAAAATGACCATAAAAGGAAAAGAAATTTATGTATATGCCATGTGTACCTTTTTAACCTGTGTCTCTTATTCTATCTGTATATATACATTTTTTTCTTGCGTGCAAATGTGCGAAGTTGTTTCTGATAAATTTATGTATAAGCATACATATATTTTGATGTATATATACACATTGCGAAAATCGAAATTGGTTCAATATATTGTTTGTAAAAGCGAAAAACCATATAAGATATTCTAAGTTGTATTAAATTTGCATATGATGACTATAAAATAAAAAAAATACTATATAAAATGTTTGTAATTCTTCTTTATTATTCTGGTTTCGCTAGGGAAACGCACTTTGCGGACATCGCATCGTATATAGTGCCTATATGCTATATTTGTTATAAAATATTTGTTTGTCGTTATTTTTTGAAAATTAAGTTTTTAAGGTGTTCAAAAATTTGTTGATATAATCTTAGTGATTCCAGCATTAGATATTTCTTTTTTTTTTATATAATTTTTATATTGAACATTTTTTCTGATCACTATATAGACACAAAATTTTTAAATGCTGATACACAACGCATTCCTTAATATAACATTTATTTGTATGTATTGTATACCTTTGGTATGTTGTTATATTATTTAGACAAGCATATATAACATATATATTTTAAGGTAAAAATATATAAATATATGTATAATAAATACTTTTAGTCATACCCTTATCAAACAGTACACGCAGCATTTTATATGCACTGTATATGTATATATTATATTATGTCAGACTTAATTTTTTCTCAAAAGTATATGAATTTGAACAGTGTAATAGTAAAAAATGCCAAGTCTTTTTGGCAAGGTGATTCTCATATCAGTCCGCAATGACCATCCATAACAGTTTAATATATTTTTTTGTACAATGTGCTTTATTGTATGAGTTGGTTTGTTCGTTATCGTATAATTAATTCTATATATAGTTAATGTTAGGTATTTTAAAACTTTTCCAGTATACTTTATGAAGTAAAATATTTCTTAAAGATGAAAAACACGCAAAGAATATAATTGAATAAGTCAAAGACAATTTTTTTTTTTGTGTTTTACCATTATTTATTTATTTTTTTTTGTCGTATATAAATAATATAAAACATAGGTAAATCTATGTATATGTATTAAGGTACATATATACCTTCAATTTAACATGGTTTATAAATGCGTGCATTTACAATAGATATATAAATAAATATATGTCGTTTTTATGTATATATATATAACAGCGGCGGGGCTTGAGAAAATTTATCCCGATGACCCAAACGAAAGGGTATTCTTAAAGGTACTTGTTTAAAAATAAATTAATTATACTACAAAAAAAAATGTTATATTTGCATCATTTATAAATTCAATTAATTTCTGATTTTTCAAATAAGAAAATTTTGAAATTGGATTATTCCTTCACTTTCCAAACAGTGTCTGTAAAAACTTCTCTCATTTTTCGTACGGTACCACTTAACAACCACATTTTTGGTTGTCATATGATATTGTACAAACAAATTGGACAAATGGCTGTCATTCAAAAAAATCAAAATTTTTGAAATATTTTTTTTTGTTTTTAAGAATAACCTATAAAATTCAGAATAATCAGGATACATTTTTCCCACTCCGCCACTAGTATATATAGTTATATTTATATATTTGCATCTAATATAAAAGGAACAGAGAACATTTACGTAGATTGAACATGATTTGTATTATCTTTTGTTATTTGTATACATACATATATATTTAAATATATAATTCAATGTTTTTGAACGGCAATATGTATATATACAATTCTGTATAAATTTAGTTTTAATTATATATTCTATGTTATATAAATATATATAATAAAATATGGTATATATACATTTTATTATCTATTCCGTTTTGTATATACTACTTATGATGGTACCTTTTTATAAATAATTGAATATTTTATTTAAATTGGATTCACTCTTAAAAGGAATATATATATTTCAATTAAGATTTTGAAGCCAATTCTATATATAAAGAAATTCCTATAAATTATTTATGTATATGTATAATTGTATATATATATATATATATAAGGAAAACAATACATTTCACAAATATTTATTTAATATATAATATAGATTTATTTATTTAATCTAATTAAATAAAATACTTTCGTAATGACTTGAAATATTTAATCAATAAAAATTCCCTTCTGTACATTAAACATATATAAAAAGTGACATAGCATTATATTTATACTGAAATAATTTTTATACACTTCATTTATTCCCTAAACAAAATCAATATATATAAATATACGATGTGTTTAAATTTATCAAATTCAAATTGATATTACAACAAGGTGTTCAACCTATTCTATATATGGGTTTTTATGCATATTCTATGTATATACATATAATATACAATATATATATACATACTTAATATGTCGCACATTTCCTCTGAGTGCACTTGACCAATTTCTTAATCCCTATTTATTTTTTTCATATATCCTTATATAGATTCATAAATATATTTTGGATATTATATATACAATTTTCGGCTTATGTTTCTTTCATCCATATCTTAAATATATTGTATTGACTAAATACTATATCCTATATATATAGAAATATTCGAAAGAAAAAAAGACCTGTCTGCAATTTATATATGGGAGATAGGAGGTATATATACAAACAAAATAAATAAATTCTATATTTATATGTTATGAGTGTGTGTAATACATTTAATAAAATCTATATACGAATTCTTTTTAAACTGTATAACTTATTATACACATTTATATGGGTGTTCTTCTATTATAATATATATATATATATACATATAGTATATACATATATTATTCATATACATAATATTATATAGGTAAAAAATTTATATTATCATATATTCATATATAAGCGCTCGAAATATATAACAAAAGGTATAGAAAAAAAATACATATATATATATATATATATATATATATGGAACAAAAAAGGACGATATTTAGTAAAACATTTATATATATGGCTGAGGTGTTCTTCAGATATTTTGTTCACACGTTGTCTGTTTATAGCATATTTCTTTTTTATTTGTTCACTTTTCTATTATGTATTCTATAAAATGATGTATCTAATACACAAAAGAATTTTTATGGTGGATTATGCATATTGATATGGTACCTACATGAATAGATAGGTAAATTATTAGGTTTATTATATATATATTCCAAATATTTGTATATCCATGCATATTTATATATACATATATTCATTCAATATGTTGATGTTGGATTACATCAAAGCGTTATTTATTTACATGCATACACGTATATACATAGGTAAAGTTCAATTCAATGTATTGAATAAATAATGAATTATCATAAAATGGATAAATAAATATAGTATATATAGTGCTATGCGGTTCTTACTTGATACAATGAAATTCGTAGATGGTAATCATTGAATGTGAAATACCAATGAATAAATAAATATTACATTTAAATATTTATATGCCGATTACAAATAGTTTAAATGTGTACAATAAAATTTTATATTTCATTTATAAATTATCCATATCATAAAAGTAATATCTTAAATCTTATCTTAAAATAATTCGATACCAAAGTACATTTAAGACTACATTTAAAAACATAATCAAATCAATATAATACATAGGTGAGGAACATTTCAACTATTTCTGTTTAATTACAAAACATTGTAAATCCCAGTAACGTTAATAAAACTATGTATATGTTTTATAGGAATGATCTAATTTTTGAAATATATATATTTCAGCTATCAATTGTACAATCCGAATCAGATAAACGTCAAAATGAATCAAAAAATGAAATCCCAAAACAACATGGGGATAAAATGAATTTAAAATCATATTCAATTTTATTTGCAAAAAAAATATTTTATATATATATATATATGGAAAACAAATTCAGTAATAATATTTTAACAAATTTATATTACGATATATCATTTTATAATTTAATTTTCTTATTTATATAACAAATTGCATATGTATATTTTAAATAACATATACTAAATATATCGAATTATAAAAAAAATATATATTTCACATATAATATAATAACATTGTAATTTATTATTTTATTATCCAACAACCGGGGGATTATAAAAAGTAAATTATAGATATGTGTATATTCACACATGCATATATGTAATCTATATATATATATAGATAATTAAATAAAGTAACATTTAATTTGTAACATATCTATTTCTATAATACATTAATAAACTTCTTTTCACTGTGAGAAAAATATTTGTATATTTTATAAATATTTTTACATATGGCATTATAAAAGCAATATAGCAATATAGATATAGCACACTCCTTAAATACAAAATTATATATATGACTTTATCATGATACTTTTTTTTTATTAATGTATCTATATGAAGAAGTATATTAAGGAAAACCTTGTGTGTATATATTTATTATATAAAATTTTGTTGTAATTTTCAAGTGATTTGACTAAATAAGTATATTTTATAGAAATTACATATTAAATTGAAAAATGTAATTTAATTTCGATATTTAGAACATCCTCTCGCGTTCAACCTGATTTCTATATAAAAATTTTATCATTAAAGTTATGTATTAAATTATCATAAATATTCAAAAGAAATATATGATCTTTATTTATGTGAATAGGACGATAAAAAAAATATGCATAAAAGTTATATATTGAATTATAAAATAATTATACCTATATATTAATTAATTCAAAAGTATATTTACCATATAGAATATCTTTAGTTTTAAATTAAAAAAAAAAGTAAAAGTAAATAACTATATATATAAAAAGGTTATAATTATTCGTAAATTACGATATACTATATACGACTATATAGTTAACCGCATATTAACTCTATAGATAATAAATATACCATTTAAATATTCATATATATATAAATATTGATGTAATCTACTGTATATAATTTATAGGTTCATTAAAGATTGCGAACTCAGAATTTTCATAAAACTTTATATATTTATTTATACAAGGTACGGAATATGGAATGCGGTTTGCAATTGTTTGTAAAATATAATTTTATTCAAATTATTTACGGGAATTTTATTATTAATTTCTATAACAATTGAGTTAACATCAATAATTTTTTTTAACTTCTCTTCATCAATTTTCGAATCAATCTGTATAGTTTCGATGCAATTGGCAATATTATAAAATTTATATACAATTGCAATTTATACTTCATCGCATTATTTATATATATGCAAATATATTTTACATAATTTTTAAGAGTTTATTTTTTTCCACCATTAACTATTTGAATTTATATACGATACGATTTAATTATTTGTTTTGTAATCAAAGACAGAGTACATATATTTGTATCTTGTATGACATTTAACATTATATTTGTATATATATATTTTTGTACATATAGACTCGTTGGGGAATTTTTATTATTATTATTATTAATAAACCATTATTGTATTTATAAATAACTCTGAATAAATACAATAAAATAAATAAATAAAAAGCAATTATATAAAATATAATATATAATGATTAATTTGTTTAAAAAATATGTATAGTTATGAATATATTGTATAATGAATTGGACAGCTGCAAATTATTTATAAATCTATATATATATATATATATATATATATTATGTAAACGAATATAATTTTGTAATAAAATAAATAATTACTCGATTTTCCATTTGTTAATTCAATATACAAAATGATATACTTTATTAGCACAGGTTTTATATGCAATTATTGTGATATACATTATATAATAATTAATCAATCGTTCAATCAATTATTTAATTTTTTTTGTTGTTTGTTGTTAATAATGTAATTTAATTAAATAAATTTATATAATTATATGCATAATATTATTGTATAATTACTATCACCGGGTTTTTTCAGGTAAAATTTGTTTAATTTTTTTATTTCATTTTTTATATATTATATAATGATATATTTGTTCGTGTATATGTATGCAAAAGGTAAGGGTGAATGATGACAAAATTTAAAAAATGTTTATAAATACAATTTTTGGCATGTGACTGATTGACTGATTCGAAATATAATAATTTAAAATTTATGCGTAATAAAAATGGTAAAAAATGAGCGCCCAGACTAATGTGCATGTTATATATGTAATTTCAATACATGATATACAAATTTTAATTTCTAATATCCATTTTGTACTTTAAATGAATATACATATTTTTCTAATTATCTTTTGGATTACTTCCTATACGAATTAATATAAATAAGAAAGGGGAATTTCACAACATCGGCATTTGGACCATATATATTCCTCAAGAAAATTGTTTATCGTTGAAACTTACATAGGATAAAAAGAAAAAAGTATATTAAAATCAATTTTCTTGTAATTGATATTTTCTTTTTTCGCTTTTTATCTTATGTAAGTTTCAACGATAGAAATTTACAGTTATTTTTGGATGTACAGCGGGTATCCCCGTATGGGATACCCGGGAATATATATACACTAACCACAGCTGGCAGAAACGCCAGCGCGGTCCGTATATATATAAACCTTGGGGAGACATCATTGCACGATATACACTGTTTTGTGGAAACCGCTCACACATCAATGCAGATCGTACAACCACGTCCCCCTAATAAAAGCAAATCTCACATGTAATTTTACATGTGAGATTTTTTGTTTGAAAATCGGCGGCTTCGCTACCAACTCGACCACACTTTCACCTTAAGAAAAATCCACTTGAGTTTTGAACACATTCAATACGAAATAGCAATAGAAAAATGTGTATGAAAAAATGTTATGGTTGAATCAAAGTTAATTTTATATTTGATCTTGATCAAATGAAATATGCATGATTTAATTTATAATTGCAATTGAGATTTTTAATTTTATCATTTCATATACAAACAAATTATTGTATTGTATCAACTCACACATTTAATACATTCAATAAATTCAGTTATAAAATTGCTTATAATATATTTGTTTAATAAATTAGTTTTTTTTTATATTTGTATTCATATCCTGTCCTATTCCTATATACGCGAGCATCGGGTAATAATTTTGTTACATTTCAATATTTGAATGTATATATGACGATCATATCGATTGATATTATAATAGAGTGATTTACAGTTTTCTATTATATATTATATTTTATATAATTTTCTATAGACATTAAAACGGAATATTACAATTTTGTTTATTCTACGCATTAGTATAACAGTTTCTATCGGTTTTTAGTTTTGCTTTATTTAAAAGTATATTTTAATATATAATAATTTAATATATTATTGAACAAGAAAGTACTTTAATTCCTAATAAAATAAGATAAAATATCTTACTATAGAGCCAATAGAATTAACCAATCCAGATTATTTTGATTAGGAAATGAGGTATACATAAATTTTGTTTGGAAAACGGTTCGTTTGGTCTGGAAAAAGTCCCGTTTGGTATATAGAAAAGGGTTTCCGGATTTGACCGGAAAATCCTATATATATACTTTTTTTTTAAATTTGGTAACAAATTATTTCTTATAATATCTTGCACATTCAATGTTTGCAATGTTAATATTTAAATGAATTTTTAATTTTATATTGTCAGTCATATTGCCAATATAAAATAAAGCTCATTGCTATAAAAATGTTAAATATATTCAATTTATATAAACAAGGTAATATCATTTTATTTTCCGAAACCCTAATGTAAAATTGATATTATATTACATTAACATTATATATATATAAGTCGTATCAAATATGAATGAATTTATATATACACAATCCTTTATAAGTACATATATATAGATATATTTATATCGATATATGTTAAATAAACTTTGGGTGCAGACATTTAATTAAAATTATATTACTTCCTTGTTTAAAATGTTATTCATCCATATATATATATATATATATATATCTATGTTGATATAATACATGCATTTTAGAAACATGTATAATAATAATAATATAATAACAAAGTGAAACACCATTATAATATACCACCACATCACATCATAAAATACACAAGCATATATATATTATATACATTTATACATAACGTATTTGCTTATTTTATTATATGATGATTTCCACCATCAAAACTGAATGTACATATTATCAATATTATATATTTCATATACATATATATCAATATATTGCATGTGAAATTTGATATTTAAAGTAAACTATATCATGTTTATTATTTTTACTTTTTTATTTTATTAATTTATTTATAAACACAAATATAATAAATAAATAAAATAGTAATAAGAATTGAAAATTAATTTCCAATGTTCCATAAAATGAAAAACGAAAAAGTTAAGTCAATATACATATATCCAAAATGTTACATCCAAATATATTTATATATAATATGTGTAATAATGTATGCGTTTATTATCGATTCATTTTATTCATACATCTCTATCTTTCTATATATATAATTTATTTACAATATTAGTATATATATACAAATAAATAATTTATTACATGTAATTTATATATAGAAAATATGAAGAACATTATGTTTTACATAAATGTTATTAAATATTTCAACATTTTCTTAATTTAATTTTATAATCGAGCATATATATAGAAAACATTTTCACAACTCAAAGCATACACAACTTGCTGTTGATTTAAATAAAATGTTAACTACATACAGATATATTTCGTTAAAGGGCAATTCCTACATGCAGTAAATAGATTTTTATAGTACAATTACATTAATCATTCTTTTACTCATTCGTATATCTGTGCGATATATTAGCAAAAAGTTTGTTTTTTTCATGCTCAGAAATTAATCAAATTTATGCATTAGAAATACTTCTGAATATATTACTTAATCCTTTTTCGCTTTTCACCTTAAACATTTTCATCAAATTGTTCATGACTTATATAAATGATTATACAGAAGATTTAAAAAAAACTTAAAGTTATTGCTGTATACATTTTTAAAATGTGTATATGCATTGATGATTGCTATATTATATAAAATATTGAAGCGGTTCATTTCGACTTGTCATCTTTGTATAAAATGAATTATATAAATATACGCGAGTATGTAAAATATTATACTAAAAATAAAACCATATTTATAATATACCACTTTGAATATTCTACAATAATAATAATAATAATAAAATGTATAGTCATAAATTTTAAATGTGAAAACATTCTTAAATATAATTTATTAATAAATCATTGCGTGCGTATATAACGCGTAATATTATAATACAAAAAAAAAACTTATAAACGATTTTCCAAAAAAATAAAAATATGCCTTATGCAAATGATGTTATATTTAACCTCTCATATATATAAAATAAATAAATATATATCATACATAATACAATGCATGATGTTAAAAAATTCATTCAAAAACATTAGAAACCATTATTTTACATCTACATTATTTATCATATATAAAAAGCTTTACATATTCATTCTAAAAAAAAAAAATTCACATATAAAACAGTATAGATTTATGTCTGCGATGTGAGTTGTAAATACAATTTATATATAGAGAAATAGAATATTTTTATAACCAAAATATATTTTAAATACATAAAAGGAAAATTTTTATATATATCACAAAAGTATATAGAATAAAAATATCTAATTTTCCATTAGGTATATATATACATATAACCAAAGAAGAAGAAAAAAAAAACTTTAAAAGAACATTATATTTTAAAGAAAGTGTAAAAAATAAAATAAGTACAAATATTCGATAAAAAAGTGTTTTTTTTTTAAATTCTCAATTTAGAATCCAGATCTTCTTTTATATACAATAACACGGTGTTTTTTATTTTGCTCTTCTTCGATTTTCCATTTTTCTATGCAATATTCAACATTCCCATATATACACAACACAACACACTATAAATAAATTCTCAATATGCCATTTATCGACAGCTCCGCACACACACACAGTTTATTTTGTGTGATTTTTTATTCAAAAGGAAATCATTGCATTATATGTATTTATTATTTATATATTAGAATTATTCATGAAAAATTGGAATCAAGATATTTTTTTTCTCATTTTTACATATACCTATACTTACAATACTATACGAGTTGTGAAAATCTGTTTTTACATTTTTTATTTTATTATTTATAATTTTTTTTTTCATTTTATTCCTTTTTCCCTATACATTTTTCATCTTATATGCAATTTTTTTCTTCTTCAACATTTATATATTCAAAAACATGTATATTTAATATTGTATATATATATATATAAGATAAGGATATATCGAGATTTTTATTTGTTGTTTATTTAAAATATAAAATAAAAATAAAAGTGTATATGACAAGTATATATACGGATGACAACATAAAAATTGAATGTAATAATTTCATAAATATATATATATACATAAAAGGATATAAAAGCATGCAAAATAATTTGAAAATAAATTTAAATGTTGATTTAGTTATCACTACAAAAATATATGTATATGCAATGCATGCATACGAGTACTACATATATATTTCTATATAGAGTTTATGATAAATAATTTTGATCTTCAACTTTTTATAAAAATATAAATATCCATATAATTATATTTAGCGTTAGTGGTTTATCAAAAATATATAAAAATTAAATTATTGAACACTTCATATATTTTTATGAATTATTTTAATTCAAAATTTTATGAATAGATTTTATTATTTTATACTTTTGTAAAATGGAGAAATTATATCATATATCATTACATATATTTATACAATTTTTAATCAATCATTATATATTATTTTATTGAATATAAAAGGCCAAATATTTTTGCTCAACAAATTTGATATCATTATAATTTCAATAAAAAATACAAATATAAATTTAGTATAGATAACGAATATAGCAATGAATATTTTGAAATGGATTAGCGAGAGTTTAATTTATTAAAGAACTCTCATCTCATAATTTAATGTCCTTAAAAAGACGATCTGATTGGAAATTTGTAAAGTCGATCGTCTAATCACATATAAAAATACGAATATTTTTTAAGAAGTTATAATTTTTTTAATCCTATACCCATAACACAATTGATGCATTTTTTCTAATAATTTGAAATGTAAAATTCAATTAAGAATATAAACTTGTCTGAAAATAATCTGTCTGAAAATACAGATTATATTATGTTTATAAATTCAATTTTATTCAAAATTTGAAATGTACCAAATTGCATATATATATATATATACATTCGAATAAATAAAACATGTAACAAGATTAACTACAATGCATGTATAAATATTTTTTATTAATTTTTCAGAATGTTCTTTAGAATCTGTATAATATCTTCATAAAACGTACCTTTCATATTAAGCATTAGGAATTATCAATTTTCAATACATGCGAGTGTAATATAAATTATAATAATTTATTCATATTTTAATTTTCCATTATTTACATCAATTTAATAATTTAATATTTTTCATCCTCATTCAAATTACATACATATTGTTTAAACAGAATTATTACAATATATTAATTCATATGAATTATTTTAAAATAAACATATATTAATAATTTATTAACAAATATACGTTTTTAGATTCGCATGTAAAATTCCAGTAAACTATATATAAAATATAAATTCTGATGATGATTGAAATATATACATTAAATTTGCATATAATAATGAAATATATTTAGTAGTTGTTTTTGATTTTATAATAACAAACTAAATTATAGATACATTTAATTTTATTTATATATATATAATATATACATAAATTTAGCCTTTATTTTGCATTTCTGAATATTTCAATTTCATATTTAGACAATTTTTGGAAAATCATATAATATTAAATCTTTCTAAATTCATATTAACTTAAAAATATATGGATAATAAAAGAGAATATTAAGAAAATGCAAATATAAGAAACCATTTCTATATACATATTTATATTTACAAACTATTAGAATGTCTGCTATAAATAAAATGAAAGAAAAACCCACAAAGATAATATTATGATATTATTTCTCGTATATGTAACTATACGTAAGAATATAATATGTCTGTTCTATATTGCATATATAGATTTATTAAATTTTTGTAATATATGCAATGTGAATATCGTTAAGGAAAAATCATTTATTTATATACATGATATATGTATATGTATACTTATTATTGTTAGATAAAAGCAATAGAAATACGAATACATATAGATTTATTTTTACATATGCATACTAACATACTTATTGATATGATATATGATTTCCATAAATATGTTTCTTTGTATATTTGGAAAAATGAATCTTTTAAAGGTTGAATAGAATAGTATAATATATACATTGAATACATTTTATAAAAGATCTATATATATACATATATATATGAATATATATAATCGTAATAGCATCTGAATCTGATATATAAGTACAATTACATTAGGAGAAAATGCATATTGCACAAATACCGCCAGTATAATAATATTTATTATTGTTATATTGTATACTGTAATTTGAATTGATAGGTCGAAATAAATTTAAAAGATAATATATCATATCATATATACATATGTATATTTTTATTTGAAAATTTTAATAATCTCTATATAATGAGTTTATTTTGTTATTTTTTATTTATTGTTGTTAAATCGAAATTTGAATTTTATTACAACTGAATATTTCAATATAGTATTGATTTATTATATACATTTCGAGGAATTTGACGACTTGGTGGTGCCGTTGATAAAGCATCCAACCCAATTGCGGGTGGTCACGAGTTCAAATCCTGGCCGGAAAATTTTTTCTGTGCTTTTTATGATTTGAATTCATGAACTAAGTCACCATTTATTCATTGGGATCAAATTAATGAATATCTTTGGTATATTGTGTCGGACGCAGCCAAAGATTTACAAAGTCTACTACACACACATATTCGCAATTATATATGAAAGTATATAACAAATACTCATCATCATTATTAAAATTACATTAATAATTATAATATTAATGATTTCTAATTCCGGTAAAAGTCAAAGGCCCTAGCAGCCATAGTGCTTATTAAAAACTAATGTTGGCATTTTACATACATCATTAGTTGTTAAATAATAATAATAATAATATATACATTTCGAGGAAACAAAAAAATGCAATATTTTATATATCTTTATATAAATTTTATGTATCGTTCGCAATATATAAACACTATAAAAAAATTATTTATCGATTTCGCATACACAAAAATATACCAAAATTTTAAATATATAACCATATTTTTTAAATACAAATCGTAATTTTGATATATTAATAAATATCCTTTTGATGTCCTTAAGATTTATAAATATTAACTAAAAATGTCTGTATATTAAGCAAATTTCACCGTCAAATTCAAAATTATCCTTAGAAGTTCTAAGTTAGAACTAAGTTGTCATTAAGTTAGAATATTCGATTCGATGATCAATTTAAAAAACAACCAACAATTGGTTTGAGAGTCCGGCAAAAGTGTACTGTTGTTTTTTTCATAATTAATTATCCGTACGATCGATCGGAGGGGAAAAAATGCAACTCTGTAAAAATCCAGATTCGAAAAATACAAAACATATATTTTATGTCTTCAATACGATTCGAACCGACAACCCCAAATTTTTTATAGAATTTTATATTTGCTTATTTTATGAACTGCACAAAAGAAAAGGATTCATAAAAAAATAAAGTAATAGTGTACTAGTTTTTAAAATAATAACCACGTTTATGATAGTTTTTTTTTAAAATAACTATATATAGTACATCCAACAACATTTCATATGCATAATTTATTTATTTCGATTATCGATAAAATTTACAATACAAATTTTTTGTATCGTTTATTATTATATGATATACACGGACTGTGCACGGTAATCAACAAATATTAATTTGGCATTTAATATTTATTTATGTTATTTATTGTATATATATACATATTGGTATAGTTTATAATAGATAGACATATAAATGCAATATTTATTCCATTTTATATTTACTCTGGCTGCCTATATGAAATATCCATTATTCTATATATAATGAATGTGATATAAATATTATATAAATAATAAACTCAATGAATTTTACTCGGAATATCAAATAAATTATTTGTATACCTATTCTATTGTATTCATTTTTTTTTTACTATAGGTTTTTATTTATATACTGATACATATAAAATACATTTACGAATATAGGTAAACCGCAAAAAAAGTAAATATTTATGACAATCACACTTTTTTTTTATATATTATTGGGCATTTTCTGGTAGCATGGACTATTTGAATCTCTATAAATTTTATACATATATAGATTAGAATTTGATTGCTTTAAATACATCGGTTCACTTCATAGATCAAGAAAATTGTAATCAAAATCCAATTTACAAAAAAAAAAAAAATTAACCAAAACATTTGATTTTATACGCAGAACCAGAAAGATTCTAAATTCTAAACACAAACAAGATATATTTTGTGTCTCTACTGCATTATTAATTTTTGCGGCTGAAGCTTATAAACATCCAGCAACAATAATAAAGGAAATACAAATAAAGTAAACCTTAAATATAATATTTCTAGTTATATGAACAACACAATAGACTCCGTATATTTTTCCACTTCATAAAAGTATAAATACAAATGATATCTATCATATCTATAGATGAAATAACACATATATAAAAGGATATATATATATATAACAATTTTTCTATATCTATGTTAATATTCTACTAATGTGTTACTATATTACACACGGTACATTTATATAATCCTTATTTTATTTATATATGTCAGATTAAATTTCATAATATGTGCAACAATCTGTAAATAAAAATCTTTGCCTATATACATAAGTATATATAAAGTATATTCTATATATAAATATAAAGTTTATTTACCTGTAGAATGGCGCCAGTAATATATATATATAATATTATTTATAAAATTCTAATAAATTGTCATGTAGAAAAAAAAATAGGGTTTTCTCTTTAAATTGTATTTATAGAATAAATAAATTACAAGTTTTTTTTTATTATCATAAATTCTTTTACCATCGTTTAAATATCCAATAATAAATTCTATCGATTATAATAAAAATCAATCGATAGAAAATATGATATTTTAAAATGGATTTTACAATTCTAAATAAATAGCTTTTTATAATACGATTTTAGATATAATAATAATAATAATAAACTAAAATTGGTTTTTAATTATTATAGTAAATTGCTTTTATATATGTCAGATAAGAATATATTAATTTTTTTTGTATTCGGACGTGTAAACGCCAACTATATATCTAATGGATATAATATTAATATACTATATTTTATACTTATTTAATAGAATATCTATATATTAAAATGAATCATTAAATTGGATGCGATTTTATATGAATAAAAACGTGAATAGAATTTGCTATATATAAATATATTCTTATATGAATACAACGGAAGTAGATAAACGACGGGAAGATATTAATATTAATTCAATAATTTATGCATATATGAATTTTATAAATGACATTGACAGATATTTTTATTTTATTATAATTAATTCAGTACCAAAAATGTACTGATGTAATAATAGAATTTTTTGTAAAAGTTTTTATTCTCTCTTATTTGCTAATATTTTAGTGGGTGGTAATTTGGATATCAACATTTATTCAATATTTATTTTTTTCTATTCATTTTATAAACATAATTGAATATTTTCATTTATTAAATTGATGGTATATAATCATTATTATGCGGATATTCACTTACTATACTGAAAAATTCTGTATATATAGACAATATTTTGATAAATTATTCGTTTTTTGATGTATATAAATAAATTCGTATATAATTATCAAATATTTATTGATAAAGGGACTTTCATTTTCGTTTTATTTTGTCATAATTTTTTTTTTACTTCTTTAATTTCTAATTCTATTCACAAACCTATGAAAGTGTTCTTAAACTGTACATTTAAAGGATTATCCATAAAAAGAGTTGTAAGAGTCTAAATTAAACTACATGGTGATAAAATAATGAAAAATAGAAGTTTTGTGTTTCAAGAAAAACTATTCGTATATTTCATCACCATGCGAAGTTTGTAAAACAAAATCTGTATCTATCAAATTGATTTAATTCCGATTGTTTTGTATATTTTTAAAATATAAGGTTTATAATGGAAGATGTGTATAGTCCTTCATAAATCACACTTTTTATTTATATATGTATAGTCCGTTACAAATTTTCTAAAAATATTTATTGTGTTTAAATATTTATTTATTTATAGGTTTAAATATTCCAAAAAATAACTCCAAAAATAAATATATATTATTAAAATCATTGAAAAGCGAAAGAAAAACCAATAATAATATAGAAAAAAAATTCATATATAATCAATATAATAATTCACGCATCACTTAATTAATTTTTATTATATACCTATATATAAAAATGTAACACACAAACCCATTATATAATTAAAAATACCAATTAATAAAATCAATATTTTATGCATTATATATATATTTCAATACCTATATATTCGATATATTTTCCTATTTTATATGAAAAAATTCATCTAATATTTATATTGTGTGAATTGATATATATATATACACATGATAAATCCATTTATTTTCTTTTTAACTAAATAAAAAAAACGCATCTGTTAACTATTATTTCTATAATGGAGAGATTAAAGTCTTATAAACCTTCTATTCTTCTACGAAATTCTTCAATTTAAACTAGGAGAATTAAGAAAAAGCGAATTTTCAAATTTGGCTGGCTAATCTATTTCATTTTTCTTTGATTTTCTATTGCTATAGGATTTCTATTACATTTTTATTAATTTTATGAATTGAAAATGGAAAAACAAAAAATAAAATAGAAAATTAGTATAACAAAAATTATCAGATTAAACAAAAAAATAATCAAATTATCACTAGACTATAAATATTTCTACTATTAATTATCGAATTTCTCATACTAAAACAGATTATTTTTTCATTAAAGAATTACTCGACCATAGGGCTTAGATATTTCACTTTTTTCTATTCATCAAAATATGTTATTGTTATTACTTAAATATATGTATTTATATAAATATCGAAATGATATATGTAAATTTTTCTTCTATTTTTTTCATTTATGTTCAAATTGAATTATTAAAACACGTGTATGACATTACTTTGACTTGACATATAATAATATAAACTTTTTTTGTTCTTTAAATTATTAAATAAATAAATGTATATAAATTTGAAAAGAAAAATAATTTAATAATCATCTTTTTTTTCGTTCTGATTTTGTTGAATATTTCATCATACTTTAAATTAATATAAATAAATATTATATTATATATGCTTTATTGTATATATATAGTTAAGGAGAAGCACGTATCATAAATGTTCTTGAAATAGTGTATATAATCTTTTATAATATACATAATTATGAGACAACAAATTTGTGCCGTCGTCGTGGTGGACATGAAAAGTGTTTTCACTGAAAATCTATATATATATATGTATATTATAATAATCTAAATATATATTGTGTGTGATGATGCCAGGTTTTTGACACACCTGCTAAATTTTCAAATATATAATATATGTCATAAATTGATGTGACATATTTTAGGGTCAACATAAATTCAATTCATTGTTATATGTTATGTTACTATTCAGTATCTTCAAATGTATACATATCTATACTATGGCATATAAAAACCATATACATGTGAATATGATTTTTAGTATAATTTATCATCATTTCCATAAAACACATGATATTATTATACTCTAATATTATATATTTTATCTTTATAAATATATATATTACGATATTATATACTTTTTATTTCATTTTTTTAATAAATATGGAATATACATACGTTTTTTTTATAATAGAATAAAAAAAATTGAAAAAAAAATATCCAAATTAAAAAGACTGTTTTTATTATTTAATAAATTAATAGTATATATGTATATGAAAATAAAAAATGTAATAAAAATATTTTATTTTTTCATATATCACTTCAAGCGCATTGATGATTTAAGTAAATATAATATAATATAAATTAATATTCACAAGGTGTTTAGGTGTGGACATCACGGTACTAATGGATTAATCTCTATATACATTTATTTAGATGAAATTTACTTACAATTAATCAAATAAAAGTATGGAATATATAAAAAGTAAAAGTTGATATAAACATTAAAAATTATTTAAAACAAAGGCATTTACTATATATATATATATATTTTTTAAATTTTACTTCATAAAGAGGGAAATTTTGATTTTATACTTGGACTATAATATGATAAAATAGAAAACATATTCGAACAGAATGGTTTTATTTGGTATTTAAGGATTATCTGATTCTCAGAGAAAAATATTTTTATAGAACTGGATTGGTGAATTAGTATACTCTTATTAAATATAAACGTTTATCACAGACAGATCGATACCAAGCGAACATATAACAAAACGTTAATTAAATATAAAGTAATAAATACAAAAAAAATATGAAGTAATAAATACAGAATTCTTGGTATTCTATGAAAATTGGATTATTCGTTTTTCGTTCTAAAAAAAATTAAGTGCTCAAATCCGACCATACATATTTATACATAATACCTTTGTTTATATATAAGACCTAAAATTCTAAATCGGCTTTTCTAAATTTTTATTTTTTTATTTTAAAGAAAATTTTAAAATCGATTGGTTCAAAAGATATATTCAATTTTCCATTAGATTTCAGTGAAAATTTAAAGAAATTTATGATACTTTTGTATTTCAATGCTACACACATATATTTATTCGGTTCTCTTTTGGAATATCCTATATGTTTTGGGCAATTTGGTATACAAATTTTCGTCCCTGTTCTTTGTACATTAATAGCTTCTTATCTTTTCTTAAATAAAAAAAATAAAATACATTAAAATTTATACATTTTACGAACAATGAACTCTCTCTATAAAATGCGCGTCTGAAATATCAATTTTATATTACTTTGACATTGAATATATATAAATATATAAATACATCTATTGAAAACATGTAAATTTCATTCAAATAATATTAATTTAAATATTTACGTGTTAACCACACGCGATTATCATAAAAAAAAACTATATATATATTTATGATACATGCATTGCAAATATATTTATATATATAGTACTTTATCAGCATTAATATTCATAATTGATTATTTTTTTATGACCAACTTTTAATAATATAAATATAATTAAATATATACATATAGAAAATGTTAATAAATATATTATTCATCGATCTTCCGGACTCTATATATTTAAATCAACACACAATTCGCATTCGATTTGCAATTATAAATTTAATATAAAATATAATGAACAATAGAAGAAATGCATATATGCATAAACATATTCTACAATAATAATAATAAATTGTATTTTCTGCATAATTTATTGTTCTATACATATATTATTTTATTATTAATCACTACTTACATATTTAATATTTTGCAGATATATAAAAGGTGCATAAATTTAAAATAACATATAATATGTGGTACAAAAATTCATTTATCGCCTTTCATAAATAAATATTATTAAATTTTTAATGATTTAGTTAATAATACCATAAATAAAATCAATATTGCAATTTGAAACGTATGTAAAAAGCATTCATTTCATTTCTATAAATATATATTCATTTTATTATACAAGTCCCGCATTGCAAAATGTATATTTATATATACGCGTTTATAAACAATTTTTGAAATTGAATTTTAATTTTTTTATTTTTAATATTGTTTTAAAAATATTAAAAAGTGCATATTATATTCGATATAAAATTCATTGAATAAATAAAAATCTTTTTGTTCATATTCACTATTGTATTATTTTATATGTATTTTTTCTACAGAAAAACTATATATAAATTTATATTTTATATACATTTATTTATAAAACATTTAACCAATTTAACTATTAATTCAAATTTAATACATATAATAATAGTATAGTATAGTGTATATATACGATACATGCATATTGAATTTAAATTGTTATATTATATTTATTTATACAACATTATATGCTTTTGTTAAATATATATAATCAAATTCGGTATGTATATAATATTTATATAAAATGCTTTTGTTTATAATAAATAGTTTATGTAAGAGAGATTAACATAATAAATGGGGTTATTCTGATAAATTGATTTCAATTTATACAACTTAAAAGATATTATTCGAATCTATTTATATATTGTATATACTATATATGTACGATATGTTTAATAATAAAATACATTTTATATCAATTTCGATAAATATCGAAAACAAAGCATATTATTTTATATGCTGGGGGTTGGTTGGTTTACATACATATATAGATATATGGCATATAAGCTTAAACTACCTGATTTAATGTAGTTACTGTTCAAATACAATTTATTGTTTATATATATATATATATACCAATACAGACTATATCAAAATGTTTTGCAATAGGACACACTCATTTTTGTTGTTATCACATTTCACATATCATGTATATCCGCAAATGTGATGATTATAGTAATCAATTTTTGTATCTGGCTATATATGTTAGATAACATAGAGAAATTCGTAACAGATTTTGATCGAATAATAGTCTTGACCGTTTAGGAAAAATATACTTTCCATATATTTGATATTTGGTTATCTCTACATATATCGATGGTTCAGTAAATCATCAAACTCACTTTTTGTATAAAACATTTTTGTATAAAATAAAACAAACATAATGATTTAACTAAATTTTTATTTATTCTCACTGGTAAATTCTGATATATATATATATATATATGATATATATATATATATATGATATATATATATATATATATATATATATGATATATATATATATATATATATATGATATATATATATATATGATATATATATATATATATATATATATATATATGATATATATATATATATATTTGAATAAAATGTTCTATAGAGAATTCAAAATATAATTTCATTGATGGATGGAACTTTTTATTTGATTTGCAAATCGATAAACAGAAATGAATAAATAATTGAAGAATATCATAACACATTATATATATATATATCATATCAAGGTGTAGTGTTATTTTGGTATTATGAATAAATGCTATTTTGAAACTAATTGATTAACATATGATCTATTAAATTTTCCTTCGGCTTTTTCCTTTTTCTTTCTTTAACTAATATTACATATTTATTATTACTATATAAGAGTTCACGCATGGACATATTAAAAAAAACATTTTGAATATTGATTTTGAATTACTTTTATATTATTTACAACAATATATATACATCCTTTTTTATTTGTATAATAAAAATTCCCATTATTCAAAAAAAATAATAATAAAAATATCATATATATATAAACATTTATATAACACTGAATTTATACATTTAATAAATAAAACAAATATTATTCTGCATATTTATTTTTTAATTCAATTTATTAATTAACCTCAATTATTCTCATATACATATTACCATGTAAATATTTCATTATGAAATAATATCATTCAATTATATATTTAATAAACGAAAAAAAAACAACACTACAAATATCAAATTCACATTATACAGTCAAATCTGATAAGTTGAAAATTTTGATCACGACCACAATGTGTAATAATTTAATAAACAGCAATAAATCGAAATTTTGAAGTTTATTCAAAATCACAGACGCAGAGAAATAATCAAACATTTTTGAATAAACAAAACAACCTTTTGAACATTAACAAAAAAAGGACGAAATATCGGCATCGTTTTGAAACCGAACTTCAAATGCGGGATTTTAAGAAAGCAACTTATTAATGAATTTAAGGAAATAAATTCATTATAACCCGCTAACCAAAAACAGTTTTTTTTTCCATAAACCACTATAAGCCTTTGCCCATGTCTATGAGTTATCACTTTAGACAAGTTTCACTGTGTATATTACCATATAAATATATTATATATAATATAATGAATATATACCGCATGTGAAATTATATACTTGAAAATATACATAATTTTGTATATGTCACATCATATGCGAACGATGCGATGGAATATAAAAAGACATTTTATTTTACCAAAAAGCAAAAAATTAAAAAAAAAAAACTTTGTATACACAAAATGATAGGATAAAATAAAATAAAATTAATTAATTAAGCCTCAGTAAAGTTTTTCTTCTGCATTTATATAACTGTGTTATACATATATCGTAATATTATGCGGTTTAACAAACAAATTTTGTCTCCATGTACAACAGCAAAAAAAAAACAAAAACTATTTCTGATAAACTGGGCAATTCGTTTTAATTTAATTTTGTTTGTTGTTTAAACAATAAACGAATTAAATTGCGGTGTTAATAAGTAAAGTTTTATATATTAAATAACCTAAATATATTTCAAAACATTTTCGCAGGATCTGAATTCTCAAAAAAAAAAGTTTAATGCTGAATTTTTTTCATCGATGTTCTACAACGGTGTGGTGAAGTCCCATAGCATTTGTTATTGTAACAACAACAAATTGTATGGGACTTCACCACACCGTTGTAGAACATCGATGAAAAAAATTCAGCATAAGTTATAATTTGATCTTTTATTATAACTATAGTATTTTTTTAACGGTTCATCATTTCTGAAAAGCCAGGTATATAAGAAAGCACACATATATGAATAATGAATAAACTAAACGTGACATGTGAGTATCTCCACCTAAAATATATAAATCTATATCAAATATACACAGTATATAACTATAGCGAATAATGATAATGATAATAATAATAATGAGATTGCATGCACAACCGCGTGTTTTTCATGCCATTGCACATAATATAAAAGCATAATATATATATAGGATTTTAAAGCTAATTAAATATGTATATATACAAATATGTATATGTGTTCTACCTATATATAATTTTTGCATATCTATATAGTTATATATATTTCTATGTCATCGTATCATATGGATACATTTATGCTAATGTTGATTATCGTTTTTTACATTTGAATTTTCTCAGGTAAACTCTTTCTATATACTATATTTATAGTATAAAAGTATATATATGCATATAATTAAAATAACATCAAACGATTTTCAAATACATATAGATGAAAATTGCTACTCTGAAAACTTTGCATTTGCGAGAAAATTCAATATATTATTTTCATCACACATTATTTATAGACTTATATACTATATATGTATGTGACACGGTATTTATTTGTATCATCGTATCGTTTATGTATATATATATATATAATCAAATCCTATACTATACATATACATATATGATATACCAAATCATATATAGATTTGCTTCTGTTATAATATTGATTTTGAGTGTTGTTTATATTTAATCTGATGTATCAATAAAAATACAAAAAAAAATAATAAAACTTTACCATAATTGTATAGATGCATATAAATATATATATATATATATATATATATATATATTGATAGATATTATATATTGTAAATGATGTTTTAGATAGTTTATAGATTTTTTATTTGATTCTATAAAAGAGATATTTTTTTAAAAGAATAAAGATTGTATACATGGAAAATGGAATAAATTTGTAAAACTTCAAACAAAAATTATATATTTTTCTTTTTTTATTTTGAAGTTTTACTTTAAAACTTTTGAAACTTTTTTGTTTTTGATTTAGGTATGTAGACATGTGTGTGTTTGTATATATTTTATCTGCAATACTGCAGGTTTTTTTATATAGATTTTTATATATATAATTTAAAAATCATTATCTATATATAATATATAGATATAATGAAATATATATGCGGTATTAGGTTCCTATATATAGAATTCATTATATATTCTATTGAATATATGTATTGAAATGTAAAAAAATAAAAGACCCTAGCGAAGTGAATTGAATTTGTCCAAATAACAATAGAAATTCTTTTAGGTAAACAAAATCACAAGAATTAATTACTGAACTCAACAAAACAATATCATTTGATTGGAAAATTCAATCATTTTGAAAATTTCTGATTTTTCAAAGGTGGGACACGAAAAAATGTATCCTGTTAACTCGAACGATAAGCAATTCTAAAAGGAACGGTCGAAAAAACAAATTAATTATTCAAATTAAAAACAAGTAGTATAAATATAATTTATTTTTAATCATGCACCTTTCAGAATTTTTCAAATAATTTATATAATTGATTAAATATTAAGAATATTCTATCTTTTGAATCATATAAGGATAAATTCTTTTACTTCCCTCCACTTAAATTTTCATTTATTCCTCTATATGTGAATATTACTTATATATTTATTTTTAGAATTTTTACTCCATAAAATTCATTAATTTAAAATGCTTATTTTTTTTTTGTTTAATGGATAAACAAAACCATTTAGATATTTATTATATAGTTTAACTAGTTTTATTATTAGATTGATTTTTTATGTTATTTATTTATTTTTCCATATACATGATATAGAAAATGCTATACATATATTAATAAAAGAAAAACTTTATATTGTTATAAAATCGAAAATGTATATAGAAAAATTAACAATTTCTTTGATAAAATAACAATTGATTTTTCAATTTATTCCATACAATGTGTTCTATATATAGTATATAGTGTATGTATACATATATTATGTACCCATTTTATGATAAAACATTTATGCTCCTTCTATATTAATGTACATAAACCATACAAATAGTAACTATATCCAATTATAAACCTAAATTTGTTTATAAATAATTTCATATTTAACCTATATGTGTTTAACGAAAATTGATAATAAGAAATGTAAGCCATGTATGGAACTAGTTTTTTAAAGAAATTATTAAAACATATGAATATTTTCAACTGTATATTATTTTTGATTATAATATATAGGTTATATAGACAAATTAAACATTATTTTATAGCTATACAGAACCACATTGTTTTTAGCATATTGATGCGGTGTATTACTAATTTATTTCGAAACATTTTCCAAAAATAAAACCCTAACAATACTTAAATATAACCACATATAACTTAAATTAAATATATAGCACATATCTCATATAAATAAAAACTTTTCTTATTATATATTCCACATCTTCTATATATAATATATGTATATATGAAAAAATAAATCACCTTTCCTTTTTATTATACGTTCAAATAAAGAAATAACATAAAACCACCATAAAACAACATATGATTCTTATATGTATATAAACAAATATAGAATACATTTCAGAATCAATAAGTATGCATATAGATTTTTAAAAAAAGAAACTATATTTATATTTATATAGACGTTATATACTTTATTTAAATAAGAAATTGAAAACCGATCATATATAATTTATGTATATATATACAATATTATAGTCAAACGACAATGTAATGTATAGAAAAAAAAAATTGATTGTAAATACAATATTTTATAGTTGCATATAAATATCGATCGGTCGATTGCAAAATACGCGCATATATTTATAAAAATAAGAAGCAAAATAATAGTAATTTATATTTATATATATAATTTTAAATAAATGCATTTATTTTCACATTACATTTTGTTTTTTATATTATGTATCATAAAAATCCTCGAATAGCTTATAGGTTAAAATCCATAATTTATATAATATCAATAGATATATCTATATATATAAAGATAATATTATACCACAACCTGCACGTATGTAAATATATTGTTGTTTATAAATTTTGAAAAAGTACCGGATTTAAGTCATATATATGATGGTGTGCATAAAATATATAAAGATTATTATCTTTTATTTAAATAACTTTCTTGATAAATTACCTTATGCGAACAGTATATTTTATAATAACAAATACAAATTTAAATATATATATTTAATAGTTTTTATTATATAATAAATATATTGATAAATATAATATTTATTTATATTATTATCTTATCAAAATACAAATTTAACTTTAATTGGGTATTTCGATTAGAAATTACAAATATATTTTATGATTAGTCTTTTTTTATATATACTCTTCTTATTCTTATAAATATTCGTTATAGTGATTGTGGCAGAAAATAACTTATAAATTGAATTTATTTTGTGAAATTTAAATGTGCTTTTTGGGAGGGAAAATAAATTTTCACTTAATTCTCAAAAATCGTTTTCCTCAATAATATTGAATTACTTTAAAAGTTCTTGCCTAAAAAAAAACAACAACATTACAATTCCCTATACGTTTTCCTTTCAAGTTTAAATAAAGTTATTAAATACAATAATAAGAAAATAATTAAATAATTCAATCTTAACGATATGAAAATTCTTCTCTATATAGTGCTTTCAAATTAAATTAAAAAAAACTGTAATATTAAAATACCCAATTAATGATATTTCATCTAAAAAAACAAATTATAATATAACATATTCAAAAATGTGTTTAACAATACATATAAATATAATAAATTAAATAAAAAATATATCTTATAATATAGAATGACACATAATAAGTATATGTGCGTATATTTATAATAATATAAAAAAAAAGATTTCAATTGAAATCTATTTTTTTTATCCACATAAATATGTATAATAAAAAATAATATAAACTCTTTCATTTTTTTTTCTTTAGAAAAAAATTTAACATATAAAGAACCACGAAAACCATATCTATAATAAATTTGATATTTTACAAAAAATAAATGTATTTATTTATATATTATATTATTTATTTATATATTATTTATATATATTTATACAGTGTACATTCGAAAACATGAAAAATTATCGGTTCTTTTTCAATAGAAAATCACTGGAATTGAACCATTTCTAACACTTTGAAATTGCTATTGGTTTGATCTTCAGCTGAAATTTTAACTGGCAAAAATGCATTGCATAAATATAAGAATTGTTTCGATAATGACGTTCATAAGGAGGGTTAATTGCATTTTTAACTGATTAAATGATTGAGTTATTAGTTGATAATTTCAACAAAATTTGCATAACAAACATTAGATATACTCGAAGAACATAGCATTTGAAGAAATTTTCCAATATATTTCTATCAAAGTTAACGAAAGTATTTATATCATGTTTAATGATGAATAAACTGACCAACGTGTCCTTTATTATAATTGACAATAATATTTTCTCAAAAACAACACATGAACATGCTTTTTTGTTTGTTCATCTTTTCGAGAGTTCACTGTTTGATTTTTTTTTTGTGTGTTACATATGTCTTTTTCACCACACAAATGAATATATATATATATATATATATATATTTATATAATAATCGTTAAGGTCACCCAAAAAATATACATATATATACAAGTTTAGATAAATATTCCCGAAAAGAAATTGAATGGTATCACAAAAAAAAAAGCCGAAAACATTCTCATATATTCATTTTTATTATATTTATGTAATCATGATTACCTCATATTTTATTATGACACTTGTGAAGCACAAAATATATTTCAACTATTTCATGGTACATGACACATATATGATCTCACATAGTCGTCAGTAAAAAAAACTAAATATATGCCCAAAATAATATATATCATCCATCCGTATAGATATTCATATATTCATCTGCATACTCGGTCTATGCGGTTAAACATTTAAATGAGAAAAAATATTCTAATATATATATTTTATGAATATATCAGATGATGAATAGCATCTCCTCATATGACTATAAAAATATTGTATAGATCCATTTTTGGATATATGTGAAAATTTAACATTGCGTGACTTTTTACTTGTATGTTAAATTTTTTAATATCCTTAAATGTATTGTCATCATAAATATAGAAAAATAGCCATTGAATATTAATATTATATGTACTGATAGAAAAAATCTTACATCCTTTTATGAGATGTCCCTCAATTTAATCTATTTTACTATAATATATTTGTATATTTATTTATATTCCATAAATATAACAAAATCAAATAAAAAAATATTATAATTTTTATGATATACAAAAAATAAATAATTCTGTTGATTTTTCATCACATAATGAAATGAATGTATAACATAACAAATAGCATTCTATATCTTAAACAAAGTGAAATTCATATATGTTCAATATGTAAAGATATAGATAGAAATGCTCTATATTTAGATATATATATATATATATACATATATATATATATATATATACAGACACTTGCCATATTGTTTAATACGTGAGTGGATGTACGTACATATATATAAATGAAATTTGAGGTCACGAACACAACATATAAATTAAAATTTTGTTTTTGTTACAATCTCTTACTATATTAATGCGAGATACACAAATTTATCTCAATCAACTAAAATACTTTAGCGTGTTTATTATCATTATAAAAATAATTAAATTAAAATTTTTTTTAGTTGAATATATGCATCTTATAATGTACAATACATAACATTTATATTAAAATAAAACAAATAAATTTTAATATTAATGTATATACAAAATATAAATAAATGTTTAAATTAAGACACTTTAGCAATCAATTTACAGATGTAAAATTTATGAAAAAAAAAAAAACAATTTTATTTTAATGCAACACTAAACCGATAAGGCATAACGCCTACGTTTTTCTTTTGATAAATTTTTAATGCATACAATATATATAAAACCATATACAAAGAGAAATTAATTTTTACCAACCAAATATTTTTAATTTTACCGAAATTAGATTTGCTTTGATAATTTTGACAAAAAAAAATAAGAAAAACGATATTAAGTGTGATATTTGTATTTCTTCTTTTTGTGGTTTTGATATCTATAATTAATTTTTTTAATAATTAACAGAAATTTTATGTCGGTATACACTTTATGTCGAATGCATAAAATATGTTTTGTGTTTTCGGTTATTTTTCTAATCTGAATTTTAACACAGAGTTGTATATTCCGCTTGCGGTTGGTCGTACGGCTAATTACCGACATCGTAAAATCCACAAATTAAGTAACTAACAACAGAAGGCTGTTGTTGGACGCTAAAACCAGATTGTTGGTTGTATAGCGAAAAATTAATTAATTAATTTAAATACATATCAACCAAATGATACATAAGCTCCCAATGTATAAAAACAAAAATGTATATATCCTTATCGTAACAATACCAATATGTTTGTAAAAAAAAAATATATTTTAATGTAGATGATAATCATATATAAAAAGAGTTAATTAAAAAAATACCATATAGATATTCCATTCAGATAAAAATGATTAAAATTAATCCATTCTTTGAATTATGGTCCAATGATGCACTCGTGCTCAACAAATTAGAACACTAAGCAAATGCAAATAGACAAATAGGCATTTTCGATATCTATTTTTTAGTTTGTATATTTTATAACAAATGGGATTATTTTAATGTCTATTATAAATCATTGTCTCACCGAAAAATTGAATGTTGATTCATTCATTCAGTATTATTTCAATGTGCATATACCAAAACAAAAAAAATGGAAATATTTTAATTAGTTGACCGCATATAAGAATGTATATACACAATTTTTTTATTATTATTTTTTCATTGAAAAGGGCTTAACGCATACATATTCTGTTATTTATTATTATGATATATAGTATTTATGATATTAATTAAATGCAAATGCTATATGCATCAGTTATTATAATTATTATTTATTTATATATGGTACAATGGAATGTGCGGAGTTTTTTTTTCGAAATATGTATACAATATATAAAAGATGATGAAAATGATATAAATACAACATATAGATTTTTAGATACTGCCGTATGAGATGAAATGGATTGAAAAAAATTAGCATACATTCTCATTCGCAAATGAATCAGATATATTTTAATAAATCTACAACATTTATAAATATTAAAAAAAAAAAAAAATTATAATATTATTTTAAAGAAGATTATGATGGCTTTTTTTTCTTCTTCCATTTAATAAGTTATTTCCTTTTATTTTTTTATTTTTATTAATTCGTGGAATTTTCTTACACATGTGATGTATATTTTTATTTTTTTAAATTATTAATCTTTTTTAACTTTATGAATATCCTTAGCAAAAAAAAACTGTAAGCATATATTTTTCTGAAATATTTATATAAATTTGTATTCATTGTGAATTCTTGTAAGGCGTCATGCAATATTTTAATAAATTTAAATGGATAATAAATATCAATCGCATTTTTTTATTGTATTTATATACTATATATAAATTTTGGATGATGGTAAATTTTTACACTGATCACGACTAATGGATTATCGTTATTTATATACATACTTAAAAATATTTTTAAATAAATATAAATCATATATTAAACATGATGATTTGTTAACGCCAAATGGTGTTAACGCTAACGATTGTTAATAAAAATATGTTTGGATTTTTTTTATGATGAATATATACATTTTTATATTTTAAATAATATATTATAGATAATAATTCTAATATATCTAAAGTGATTAAAATCATTTATATGAACTAATAAATATTATATTATAATTACCTGTGGGAAATTCGTAAAATGTCATTGTTTCTTGATAAATTAAAAAATAAAGGGCTGATACACAATTTCTTCTTTTTTTTTGTATCAATATATATAAGATAAGTGTGGCTTTGGCTTATCAATATATACCTGTGTATGATATACATTAAAGATGTTTATTATAATTATTTATATCGCTAACTAACTATGGATATATAAAAAAAAATTCATATTGTCTTCTGCGAATGAATATATTTTTAATTAAAAGGTAGATGTTCTATGTCTGAATATGTAATAATAAAAAAATAAAACTTAATTGTCAGGTAAACAGACATCTATTGTATTAATATACATAAAAATTCTATATAGATGCTATTGTTTTTATATATAAACCATAAAAACTTATATAAAAGAATTTTTATGCTGTGATTTGGGAATATACGAACATAGTGTTTCATATATATAGTATTACTATTACAGTATAAAGTGCATATATAACGATATGACTTTTCAGTAGACGAATTGTTAATGAGAAAAAAATTGTTGTATTATGTTAAAAATGTATATATATATGAAAATATCAATGGAAACATTTTATATTATAATTAAATCCCTTTCATATTATAAATATATATGCAATCTTATAATGGAATTTATTTTAGAACATATATATAGTTGAAGACTTGTCCTATATGCATGCATATATATATATATATAGATATTTCGCATCAAATGGGAAACTTTAAATTGAACATAAGATTTGATTCATATCGTGAATATAAAATTATTTTACAAGTTTTATATAAATTAAATTATTAAATTTGTATATGTACAATATATTAAAACATTTTTGTGTATATATTTTGTATGAACGAATATAGAATTTGTATTTTGTTCTGAAACACTTTGTATAAATATATATAGAACTTGGCTTTAATATACGCTACCATAGGCAGAGACTAATTGACACACATATATCGTATTGAAAATGTGTGTATATATATATATATATATGAATTAGGGCAACCGGAAAGTAAGCACCCAAACAAATAAAACAATTTTATTTTGGCAATTTTATTATTTACTATAAAATAATCAATTACGTAACATTCAAAGTCCTTTGTAACATAGAAATTTTTGAAAATTTTAACAACAGCCTTAATTAAAGGACGGATGAATAAAAAAATACATTTACCCATATGATAGCTTTATAAATTTTACTTTCGCGGTTACCCTCGTATATAGTAAAGTATAATTTGTTTAGACATATATAATTTAGATTAAGAAATAAAATATCTACATAGCTTCAAATATTATATATTATATATATATACCTGTGTCTGTCTTTATACGATACACCTTTCTTTATGATTTTTGGAGATGATAATGCGTTGTCCTACATTTCTTTAAGTATCATTATTCTTATTCTTATTATTATTATTGTTATTGTTATTATTATTAATGCTTATTTTTTATTTTTTGTCTTTATAACATGAAGATATCAAATTTTTCTTCAATCTTTGATGTTTGTATAATGTATTAAAAATATTCAACAAATCTATTTATTTATTTTTTTTTTATGTATTATTTGATATGTAATACAAAAATGTATCAGTATATTAAAAAAAACCATTAGAAAAAAAAATCTATCTTAATGATGCAATATTATATATGTATAATATAAAAAAATAAGAAACACAAAAATATAATCATGTTAATTTATTTTTCTAAGAAAAATCATTCACACAGATATCAGATTTTATATATATATATTTTATTTTATTTTATTTTGTTTTTACATATATATATATATATATATATAAAGTTTTATATGTAACTATATTATTATTATTATTATTTTTATTATTGTTATATTATTATTTTGTTTCACTTCATATTTTTTTCGTGGATTTGTTATGTTATCTTTTTATTATTTTCATTTTTATGTTATAGAGGAGTATTATTTTATTTTCTTTTTGATGTGTTTGATGATGGTGTGTACAGTGTGTACATGTTTTATTTTATTTTTTATTATTTATTTAAATCGAATAACAAAAAAAAAATCTCACTGATTTAAAAATATTCTATATATTTATTGAATATATATATAGTGCATAAATGGATAATTTATGTATGTATATATTTAATGATGTACGCCGTATATCAAATGTCTGCTTTCAATCGTTTATTCATATAAAAATAAAAACTAGGACGTTTATTTAGCCTTCAATATTTTATTTTAATTTCAAAATAATTTTCAAACGCAGTTTTATATAAATAAAAAAAAAAGAAAAGAAAATATCAAGTTATTGTGCTGCTGTAACTTATTCAACTAATTATGTAGAAAAATATTATTGATATTATTACAAATTCAATACATAATTTATAGTGCGGACGAAATGTTTGTTTAATTGGTATATTATTGAATATGATACAGTTTTTTTTCTATATTGAAAAACGATATATTAGGAATATCTTGTTTTAAATATAAATAAAATTAAAATATTTAATAATATTATTTATATTAACTGTTCTGATTTATTTCGATACAATTATTCTAATTGCTAAAAAAAAATTGTGAAAACAATAATTATATTTACTTAATAATTAAAGAAATTCATTTTAATTCATTTGGTGGTGGTGCAATTGTTATAGACAAATTATAGGGTTTTTTTGTATGCTCTCTATGTATATATTTTTATTGTATTTGAAAACGCCATAGGAAATATTTTCAAATGTGGATCAATCATAGTGAGATTGTAATTAAAATGAATAATATTAAATTACAAATTGATATTCAAATATTGTAAATCTTAAATTACTCTATATATCGATATTAGTTTAAATATATACAGAAAAATATTGTAATTTAATGATAAAAAAAAATTTTATTTACGAAGAAAAAAAAAGAGTTGAATTTTAATATCTTTTTTATATATTAAATTTATATATAAAGCCCGTAGCAATGAATAATGTAAGGTAATATTTTTCTAGGGTTCATGAATTGATAACAGAATTGCACACAATAATTGTGACATAATACCGCAGTATAGATATATTTTATTCATTCGAATGTATATATACTTCTTTATTTGCACAAAATCATTGCGATTGATATTTTTTTAAATTTTGAATAAATAATCAATAAATTATATAGCAATTATGAAAAATCCTTACAATAAATAAATAGATTTTTGATCCCAAAATAGTTAAAATTTCACGTGAGTTAAGATTTATGTATTATCGGATGGATTTATAAAATATATTTACAATTAATTTTAATGGAAAAATATCAAGTAACTATTGAAAAAATCATTACTTATCGGTACCTTATTTCGTATACAACACCAACAAAAAAAAACACTCAAGGTTACATATGCATCCAAAATAACACTATTTATATAAAAAATTTTATATTTACAAATCTTCATTGTTAACATCAAGTGTTAAATATATCGAAATAATTCTTTACCTATAAGTTAACCTAAATTTAACATGTATAATTTTAAAATAGCACGTACAGATTGTGTTGATTTAAATGGTGTTAGCTCAATATAATGCAGAATGCCTATGCATTTATAATATATTCAATTTTATGTATACATAAAAGATTTATCAATAAAAAAACTTTTTGACCAAAAACTAGTAGGTAAGACACTTACTGGCGATAATGTGGGGATAACCCTGTTTAATGTTTCACTAATCCAAAAAAGCAAGGCTTCTATGCTGGCTTTTTTTTTGTTTGCATTTTCACTAATTAAAAATGATTAAGATTAAACGTATGAAAAAAAGGTAAAAAATTGCAAAATTCTAAAATTAAAAACTAATAAGTCTCATAAGTGCTTAATTTAAGAAATAAATTTGTATGAATATGCTTTTAAAAACAAAATGTTTAATAATACATACATATAATACATATATATATATTTTGTATTGAACAGAATATATGCTAACACCTTTATTTATCTAAACATTCTCTTTGAATACCTATTTATTTATTTATATACCTATATAATTTCGCAGTTTTATTTATGTAAATTATAAACGCATATATTCAGGTATATATGGTAGACATTACATAATTACAAAATATACCACAATAATTCAATAATAATAATAATGCATTGAAGATGAATTATGATGATAAGTACACTTATTTAAAAATGTTGTTTTGTATATACGTATATAAATAAATAAATAAATACTTTACATATTGTAAATTGTATATATACAACAACGGTCACGCAGTGAAACCAAATGCAATATAAAAAAAATACGAAATTGAATTATCGTATGTTTGTTTGTATATATTATTTATTTCTGTATAAATACAATTTCTATGCTGAAGAAGTGATTAAATATGATTACGTGATGCTTCTTCTTTATCTTTTTTGTTATATACAGGTTATTTTTATATATTTTTGTTTCCACTATATATTTAGATGATATGCGATAATCTCATTAAAAAAGGTAACGGCAACGATCTGATAGATGTATTTTTAATTGTTTTTGATTTGAAATGATAAATTTTATTAAATTAAATAATTAATGTCTATATGTGCCTAAAAAATGCAATGTTGGACATTAAAAAAAGACATAAAAGGTACAAAATGATGAACATAAATCAAGTTTTGAACTTTTGCTTTGTTGACTAAAAAAACCACTAAAAAAAGTTGGTTTTCTTTAATGTTCGAACATATATCCTTCATTTTTATGACATCCTTTATTACATAAATGTCAAAAACCACCTTTGTGACTAAAATGTAAAATTGTGAATCAATTATTGTGAATCAAAGTATAAATAAATCTAATAATAAAAGAATTAAATATTAAGAGAATAAAACATTTTCAAATCATAAATTTAAAAAATAATAAAACATCGAAATAAATAAAATTATAAATACCGGCGGATGTAAAGGAAAGTTGGGGTTTTGTTGAAACCGAAACAATGATACAAATTATACTTGCACATAAATAACATACATATAGTGACTATTATAGTCTATAAATTATTTACATGGACGCATAAATAAACGATAAACTCTGTCCGGATAAATTTAAAGTCAGCACATAAACTTAACTACTATTTTACTCATCATATAGATATGCATTTAGGCCGTGGCAATATATTCTCAATCCAATGATTGATAATAATAATTGGGTCATCATCATATCAATTGATTACTTCTTTTTTTTCAATCAGGTGTCAAATACATTTGTTCACAATTCAATTACATATCATATATATCCGTATATGTAAAAAAATATTTAATTAAATTAAAATATATACTATATTTAATTAAAAATTTCCGACCACCACACAACCATGACTGAAAAGCGATACATTTACCTTATAGAAATATATTGTATATACATATATAGATAGAGGTAACACTCTTTAGATATATAAATATAATCATATGATATATTGTCAGCAAAGTATAAAATAATTTTATATACATTATTTTATATATACATATACGCATTTATATAACAATTGTGTTCATATACACCTACCTACCTAACCTACCTATATCACCATTAAATATATATATATAATATGTATAAAAATAAAAAAAAAATACATAAAAAATCAATAGTTAATGGTTTTATTTTTTAAACACCTTTTGTGCACATTACATATTACATTTATATGACAGTCAAGCGTTTTAAGCGCAAATGTACAAAATAAAATAATACTGTATTTATATAGAAAAAAACCGTATCTATAGTATATAACTCTGGAAAGGATTATTAAATGCATTTGCGTTTTTTTTTCTTTCTTGTTTTGTACATTTATTAATAATATATTAAATTACATCATATATGTATATATATACTTGCGATGTACACATATATATATATAAAATGATAAAATGTAGAACATAAAATTACATGACAGACTTGCAGAATGTAATCCTCAATATATGTATACATATAAGTACGTATATAGTCTTTTGAATCTAAATATGTATAATTGAAAAAAAAAATAACTTTTAAACGATATTTAATATATAAATGCATTATAAATAAACGATTATTTTATTTTATATCTATATATGAATATTTATATTTTTATGTGTCATCAAAATAATACATACGCGTATATTGAAATCCCTATATACATATTTAATCTCTGTTTTTTTACTTCTATATATGTTTCGTATGCTTTATTATTTATTTTTAAACAACTGCATATAAAATTAATGCAAAAAATCCTGTGTTTACAATAATCCAAATGCAATGCAAATATATAAAAACACATAAATTATTTTATTTTAAATTTGTGGTCCATATTTAAATATTCAGTTGATTACAATTTTTTTTACCTTTATAAATGGTCCCAATTGTTACCGTTTTATATACCTAATAAATATAGGTGTCTATATATTCATATATTTGTATAGTATTGTTCATATATGTGCGGTATAAACCAATTCTCGTAAACAATGAAAGGATATCAAATTATTACTTTAATTATTTTTTTCAAATTTAAAATATATATTGAATATTTTATGTTATTCAATTAACTTAATCGCCTATCCATCACACCGTATAATAAAATGCTCGTTATAATATAATTTAAATAATATTATCGAAAAAACGATTCCAATTTCAATTTCATTTTTTTTTGACATCATAACATATGTATTAAATAATACATCATACATTTTATTTTATTTAATAAATGTCTTTGCGTTGTAATTCAATTTTAATATAAATAATCGATTTGATTATAGAGATATTTTGTAAAAAAGAAAAAGAATAGAATCTCAAACGTTTTCAATTACAATATATATATACTTTTGTATATCAACCTATAATTTAGATAATGTGATATATGACATTAAAAAATATTGTCTGGTGATATATTTTTTTCAGTATAATAAAAACCTATTATTTTAATAAATATAATTTTCTCTGTAAATACACAGAAATATCATTAAATTGCGTATATCAAAAAATAGCTCTAATTGATTTCTGTTTTAATCTAATATATTTTGAATTTCACCAAATTTAATATATGGCAGTTATGATTATAAAATAACACAAATCACTTTGCGTATATAAAAAATATTTATCAAACATAACATTATATTATATATTATAAAATTAACAAAAATAAATGTATTTGTATTTTAAAATTATGGAAACAATCTATTATAGAATATCAATTTAAATAGAAATTATATTTTCTCGTCAATGAACTAAAAACAAATATGGTACAATCATTTTTGTCTGTAGGTAGAAAAATAGATTATATATATATTTTTTAAATATACATATTCATTTCTTCAATTTTCTTTCAATACATTTCTTGAAATGTTTTAAATTACAACAATAAAGCAGAAAAAAAAAATCCATTATAAAAATTGAATGAATCTAAATAATATGCTCGGTTATATGCGTATATCCATCCATCCACCACATCCATTTATAAATATAAATGTAAAATTCCGATTATATATAGGTATATTTTTAAAAAAACGTTCAATTATATTTATGTTTTTGTGCTATTTTGACCGTAAAGCCTCGATTTCTATGAAAATATTTTATATATCACAAATATGATATATGTGCTTGCTTGTGTGCTTTTGTGCATTTTGTGCACAAATATGATACATGTGCTTTTTCTGAAATTTATTTTGCCTGGATAAAAAAACCGAAATTTAATAATACATACCAATTGCTGTTAAATAATTCCATTTTTTATTAGTTTGTAAATTAACTGGCTATTTTATTATTATGAAATTAAATAATAAAAATTAAATAAAATGTAAATAAAATGAAAAATGAAGTTTGGACGACGGTCAGCCGACGGCAATGGAAGAAAAAATATCAATGTCCGCCGTCAGCCGTCGACATGTCCGCCGTCCAATATTCATAAAAAGCACCTACATTGAAATGCATGTATTTTCAATTTGACATTTGCCGTCGTCTGCCGTCGGCATTTCATAAAAAGCATTACTTAAGAAGGGGTTTTTGTAATGTTAAATAAAACTATAATTTATAAATAATTTTAATCAAATAAAAACATTCTTTTTGTATAAAACATCTTTAAAATTCTTCTTGTAATAGTATCGTTTTAATGAAAATTGTTAAGGTTATACTTAAAATTTTGTATCTCTTCAGCAGTTCCTTTCCATGCAAATCTAAGGAGCTATTACAAAGTTATATTCTTCTGTTTCTAATCGTTTTCTATAATATGGTTTGATTTTGTCTATGGACCAATTCCTCTAAAACATTACGATAACAATTCATGTAATTATTGCATTCAGTTTCCATAAAACCAATCCCACTTGGAAATTTTTGTTTTTTTTTGAAAAAAGCAATATATAAAATTTAAAATACACAATTGAAATTGATACCTCAATATATGGTATATATTTCTAAAAATTTCTTAAATTTAAAATTTCTCAAAAAAAAAATAATAAAAACTGATGTTATCTAAAATATATAAAATTATAAATTATTCGTTTTTTTTTGTTTTTTGTTTAATCAATTATATATTTCTTAAAAATTTATGATGAAACTATATCTATAAATATATTTTTCAATTAAATTGATTAATTATTTTGTTATTGGCGCGCGTTAACCAAACGCAATTTGATGAGAATTTCAAATTAATTATACACGCAAGTATAGTTAATGTGGTGTAATATAAAAATTCGTGATTTATATTAAAAAAAAATGTTTTTTATTACTTTATTATTTTATAATTTATAAATATTGTATATTTTATGATTTTTATCAATTTTATTAATTTTATTTTTCTTTATAATATATTATATACAAAATGCATTTCATTCAAATCAAATATGTACATATAGTAAATTTCTTTTCATTTCATTTCGATAAATTTTATTTGTGCATTCAAAAATTTATGCAAATTATATTTATATTGAGGTATAAAAATTATTTATTTATAGAATATATGAGATAAAATCAAATTTTATATACATTTAATATATATTTTGAAATTTATGTTTTATTTTGTTTTTTTTTTCCAAACAAAAATTGTTTATTACATTAATTAAATTTTATATATGCGCTGTTAAAGGATTAATTAGTATATCAATATAAAAGATGAATTTTGTACAATTAATAAAAAAAAACAGTTGACCACAAAGACAAATGTTTTGTATAATTTTTTATTATTTAATTGTTTTTTGTTTGTATACAGAAATCTTTTAAAAATGTTTACCTAAACTTTTGAAATACCAATTCTGATTATTACGATTATAAACCATGCATGTATGGTTATAGAGACATGTAAAGAGTTTTAGAACACGCAATCTTTCAAGAACTAAATTGATTTTTATTCTGTTTTCATATACCTATTAATATGTCGTATATCTATAATCAGTAGATATATCAAGTGTATAGAAAAGTTTTGTATAAAATACGAATTGAATAAAATCCCATTCATTATTCATGAGAAATTACAAAATTTTTTGTTTTTATTTTCGATTGAACAGTTCTATGAATAATGATATATCTAACGATGAAAATCTCTGATCCCAAAGATTAAACCTTATTTATGATCATCTCTTTATGATCAGCTCTAATTTACAAAAATTTGAATCGATTTAATTGTGAAAGTTGATGAATGAATTTAAAATACATATTTATTATAAATTATATAATATTTCTTCTTGAAATTAATCCCATAAATTAATCCCATATATACAATACACGCAATAAAATCTTAAAATGTTTAAACGTGTAGGAAATGATATATTACTTTATTATAGACATATCATTTTCGCTGTCTATATGTAATACATATTATAATGACTCAAAAAAAAATCGATGATGAAATTTAACAAAATATATATTACATATAAAATAATGTTTAAACTTTAAACAATACATTACTAATTCTTCTTATATATACATATATACTGTATTGTTGTTTAAAACACTAATGACATAATAATATAATAAATATAAATATATATCTATATATAGATACAAGACAATTTCTGAATATTAACATTAAAAAATTAGAAGGCACACGTTTTACACTATTATCAATTATATATATGATTATATATATTTATTATATACACAATTATATATGTATCTCTATATATATATTTATCTTTAAGTTTATTTTATGTTGTTATTTGTAAAACTTGTTTCTCTTTTATATATACATATTTTTATATTTTTATATATACTTTTATATATACATATGTATATAAACGAATATTTAGTTAGATACACAAATCATGTATATAATTATATATTTACATAAATATAAATAATGGATTTACCATATATATACCTACTTTCATACGTATATATATCCTTTTAAATTATAAACGGTATGCCGCATCTCATCTTTTACATTTTATCATTTTATATATACAAACTATATATACACGTATTTTTATATATAAAGATTCAAGATACACACCATTATATACGTATATGTAAATATCTATTTGTAAACATATGCATATATGAATAAATTTTGTTCTGTCAATTTGAATGAAAAATTTATTATTATCTGTGTTTGGTTTTTCGTTCTTATAAAAACAGTATACATATATAAATATATTGAATTATGTATTTATGGATATTCTCACGAAATGGACCATCCTTAACAAAAATAATATAAATAATATATTTATCATATGCATATTTATAATATTATTCGTACATACATTTAAGGGGTGTGTTTTTTGAATAAATATTAATTAAAAGAAATGTTATATATTTATATATAGTGAAGCAGTAATGCGTTGGTGTATAATCTATTCTATATATACTTTTTTTTTCTTGGATTAAAAAACATGATGCATAATTTATAATAAATATTATACTTAAATGTTTATATTTTCTTTTCACATATATATTGAGGATTAATGATTTCTATAACAATTATTTTTGATTATTTTGCAGAACTATATGAGTCTGTTTGACCTATAATGATGTCATTATTCTTATAATTCAGTGTTAATTTAATGGAATCATATGATTACCGTTTTGTTTTTATAATTCTCATGTGGGATTATAAAAACGAACTTAGAAGATAATTTTATTGCCATCACAAATATTCTAGAAAATTGTACAGAATTTCATATAGAAAAATTTACAGAGTTTTCTTTGAAAAATGACACAGAATTTATCCTATTATAGAAAATGATACAGAATTTTCTAAGATAGTAGTTATAATGAATAACCATTAAATAATATTTATAGAATTTTATAACAATTGGTATTACATATAACAAATGGCATTTGTTTAAGTTTATTTATTGTTGAGGCCTTCCTAGTGGGAGAGTGGTTAGTAGATGGATTAATTATTTCGTTAAAATTAATCGCATAGCTTCAATGCGGAAATTATTATAGGAAAATTTTCGGTACCGCAATAATATAAACCGTACAACATAAAGAAAACAATCTAAACCTGTTGTTGCAACAGATCCTATATTTAATTAGTAAATCAGAATGTAATAATAATATAATATAACGCATAGGTAAAATAAAAGTACATATGCTATCCATGTACAGAAAAACATATGCATGTTGTTTTGCATATTAAATTAATTTTGTTTGTGAACTGCATTTGATTTCAATAAACAAAACACATATTCTATATATATATAGATCCACATAAAGGTTTTTGATATGTATATATAATATGATGTATGCATGCAGATATTATGTTTGATAAAGAATGTATAATAATTTATAGTGTTCTATTATTTTAACATACAATTTTAATGCAGAAAAAATTAATAAATATAGAAATATAGAAATATAGAAAATATATTTTGAATAAAAGTCTTTTGTGTTAAAATAACATTCAATTATCACAACATATAATCATAGCTGATATATATTTTTTATTTTCCCTTCGTATTTGGCTTTTATCCAGCTATGTTATATATTATCTGTTGTATATATATTTATATGATATAAACTATACACTTCATGTTTGTGCGGGAAAGAAATGATTTATTTATTTTACATACAAATATACCTTTATTGTATGTTTCGAATATCAAAAATGTGCATATAAATTATGCGAATGATAATACAAAATTTTAGATAATTAGCAAAAATGTCCTTAAAATCAATACAATAAAATTACCATTAAAATTTTAATATAACGATATACCATTAGAAATATTTAACAAATAATATAGAGTGAAAATAATGATTGAAATTTATTTTATCGATCTCGGAGATTACATTTTTATTCGGGGTCAATCCAATCAATATTTTATTATTAATGAAAGTCAATAATTGACACCTAAATCGTTATATTTATAAAAATTCATCGATTTGTTTGATTCTTTCAATGTTGGATATATAACATAATTTTTGTAAAATTCAATTAACATTTCATAACTTTTTTTGTTTAAAATAAAATTAATATCGATTATCCTGTAAACTTTTACAGCAATGAAACAATGAATTTTTATGATTCTAAATTTAAAATATACAATACACGGATCAATTTCAAACATAATAAAATATAAATCATTATATTGTTCAATTTCTTTATGTATTTCTATATAATATATTACATCTATGTTAAAATAAGATATGGAAAATAATGAAAATGTCTAAAACAGGGGTATGTGTCTGTTCTATACAGTTATATACAATTAAGTTCTAGATATATAAAGAAGCCAAAGATATGAATTATCTATATTTATATAAATACCCAACCGTCTTTAAATGGATAAATGAAATGTAATATAATAGAAAGAAAATTAAATCTCCGCAATATGTACATAGACGTATATATATGCAATACAAATATATAATACATATATATATATATATTGATTTTATAATTGCAATTAATTTTTAAAATGCTTTGATTTTATTTATTACTCTTTTTCTTTTTTCTTTTGTATATAGTAATTGATTGTGCAGTTAGTGATTGGGGTGGATGGAGTGATTGTGATGCATCATGTGGCACGGGAATGATGACAAGAACAAGAAAAATTGTAAGTGAAGCACATAATGGCGGTAAACATTGTCCATCGTTAGTACAAAAACGCGGCTGTCAAGGTTATAAATGTCATAGTCATTCGGATCGGAGAGCATTAAGAGGTAAGTTATTTTCTTTTATAGTACATATTTTATTGTATAATATGTTTTATATTTTATTTAAAATAATTTCTATCATTATAAATTTACTTGAGAATATATTTTCGTGTACTAATGATGCTGTTATACAATTAAAAATGGACAGTGAATAAAGAATTGTACTTTTACGTTCTATGTTATAACATTTGAATATAGCCATAAAGTGTCTTGTGCGGTTTATATAAAATCAATATACAGGGTGTTTTGAAAGTTAGGAATGTCATAGAATCGTATTCAAAGTAGTATAAAATAAAATTGTTGCTAACTTGAGTATTTCATACGCAATATTTTATGTACAATTTTTGTTAATGTTGTCGTCATTTAGAGGGGTTGTAAACGGAGTTTACTCCCTATTGATCGAATCGTGCTTAAATAAATATCTGGAAACTATTTTAACCGAAATAATAATGTTTAAAATAATAATAATGTTTAAACTTAAAATAATTAATGTATAAACTGATTTATTGAATAATTTCCTGAACAAAATGCGGTTTGTTTATGCGATTCACGGCTGTTGTTCATAAATAATCAATGGTATTCAAACTGTTTTTATTACCGAAAGTCTAAATCAATGTATTCAATGTATTTTGCAAGACAAAATAATTTTTTTTGTAAATCTATACCTCAAATATTCGCAGTGGTCATATATTCAAACGGCAAATTATAATAGAGGTTTAAATCAACATATATAAAGTGATTTCGACTTGAATTCATTAATCATCCTAGGTTTTATCACTGATATATCTTTCAGTGCACCAGGTATATACACATTTATATTAAATTATATCCTTTTAATGAATTTATATGCAAACATATAGACCAAAATGATAACTCTTTTATTATACATAACTATACAAAAATATATTTCGTAGACATTTTTATAATAGCCTTTAGGCTTTAAACAATTTTTTGTTATTTATATATTACAAAGATTTTAAAATACTATACTATTATATATTTTATTCATATATATATGGACTGCAGTCAAAATTAATTTTAAAAAAAAATAACTCTCAGCAGATTATATTTTTTTATTCCAAACCGTAAATACTATAATCATATAAAATATTTGAAAACGTGTGTAATTAATAGAAACCCTAATGAAAAAATTAAAAGAATTTACAATTTGTATGTTCTGAAATATTCATCTTTATTTCTGCAATGCCATTCATGCATATATTTTTATTTTATTTTGTGTTAATTCCTTTGTATATATACAAATTTTAATATAAATATAAACTGAATAATGTGGGTTATAGTTTTGTAGACCGTGAAAAGAAGTGATTCTATATACATATATATTGTATATATTAATGTGAAAATAATAAACCTTAGAGACAAAATTTTCTTAATGTGGAAAATATAAAATATTAACATTCACTGTTAATGACTTTAAAGTTTAAGATAAAATGTAAGAATTAAATATATTTTCGGTTATTTAAAGCGGTGATTTGACATGTTGAAATTCAATATGAATTTTTCTTAAATTATTTTTCAAAGTCAGAAATTTTGTCTTTATAAAGATTTCATTTTCAATTTGACCGGATTAGGGGTTATATAATATTTATCATCATATATACAAAATTGATTATCAGCAATGAATGGTATATAAAAATACTGATTAATTTGGAAAATATTTGTGGTGCTTTTGCCAATTTGTTTTAAATCTATGTATATTAAAATAATTTAATATAAATAGAATTTTATTTATGGTAAAAAAAAATATAATAACAGATATTATAATTAAATCAGACATTTGGAGATTTTAAAGTATACATATGTAACAAAACCAAAAAAAACATAATACATTTTTTTATTTGATATCTTAAATTTTATTCTCATATTCAACAAACAATATATATTATTTTTAATGTTCGTTCAGTTGTATCGCATATTTATTTCTTTATACACATATAAATAATAAACTCCATAATATAATAAAAGCGATTTGACAATAAAATAGAAGCTCATAAAATTTACCTTTAGCATCGACTATATATATAAATGTATAGTTAAAAATATATGAGAATATAGTTATTTTTTTTTATTGTTGTAAATTACGAATGTAATAAAGTTTAAAATTGTAACTTGCAGTAAATACAGAGACGACACACATATATAGAACTGAATATACACACACAAATAACCATAACACTTTTTCATCATGATATCATCCTTATGTAATACTTTTTTTCTATAATTTTGGTTACTTTTCTATATGAAAAACCGCACAATTTATATATTTTCCTTCTAGACGTTATATATTGTATTGTATATATACACATTTTTCGTTTTAATTCAAGTCACATAAATCTTTGAACAAACAAAATGGTTTTATATATATATATAAAATAATAAATATATGTTATATGTTATTATATATATATATATAAAATAATATGTGTATTTCTTCTTTTTTTTTTGTTTTATGTGGTATGTATATTATTATATATTTATAATATTTTTGTTGGCTCCTCAGCTCTATACATTTATAGTATTTTATATACATATAGATATATGTATATACTATTTATATTTATTCCATTTATTTTAATGTATATTATATATTTTAGATATTGTAAAATACAAGGTAATGGACTCCCCTCAATAGTCCTTAAGACGTCTATGTGGCGTTTAAAAACATATACATTTATACAGTATCCGCTGTATGAATTGTACGATTGAGAAATTAAATAAACTCTGAGGTTCCAAATCCAAATATTAATATTCAATTTAGCCATGAATACCGATAAATTCCTTTTCAATCATAAGATACGAGAAGAAGTTTTACCATTTGTATTTGTTAAAATATATCCACTGTGTAATTCATAATATGAATACTGTATAAGAATATATACGATACAATATAAAGAAATAGGCTAATTTTAATGAAAGATAAATATTTCATTCATCTATATACTCTATATAATAATACACATGTATATTTATCTGTATATATTTATATAGGTATATATATATTTAAAATTGAACGTTTTCAAATAACTGAGGTGAATTTTAAATGACTATTTAAATTATATATTAAATAGATTTGATATTTAAAGGAAAAATGTTACTATATATACAGAAAAAACATTTAAATATATATCTATATACAAAAGGTATGTGTATAGATAAGAAAATATATACATTTAAATATTCTTCATATTACGTTTTTTATATGTATAATGGTAATATCCATTTATATATAGGATACAATATATACACGATGTTTATTATGGAAATGAGAACAATCAATAATTTAATTAAATTTAAATATTTTATTTTATTTATAAATATGTATATTCATACAAATAAACATGCACACACTCTGTATAAAATTGTAACAATTACTGCTAATATCATTTTCCGACGCTTTTGGTATATCAAAAATATAAAATTGTAATATAAAAATATAATAAAGAATATTAATTATATTAAATTTTATTATTTATTTATTGGATTTTCATTTGACTATTCAAATAATACACCAAATACCAGATATACCAGCCACCGCATGTGATAAAAGATTAAATATCCTCTCTATGAATATATATTTAATTTATATTTTCAATCTAAAAGAAATTGTGTAAAATACTGAATAGAATTTATAAATAATTTTATTATACATATACATTTGTATTAAATACAAAAACGTGAATAATTGCGATACGTGATCAATATATATATACAAAATATATATTTAGGAAGTATACGAATAAAACGTTCAAAATTTATTGATAATTTTCCAATTTCAAATTTTCAACTTTGAATTCCATTTTTATTATTATATATACATTTCTATTAATAAAATATTTTGAAATCATTAAATTAAAATGTATTTTCTATATATCATCATATGATATAATAAAGGTATAAAAGTACAACAGAAATGTTTAATTATTTATAATTTGTTACATTTTTTTATAATGGTTTTTAATTGTTTCTCTGTATCGGGTGATTTCAATCATAATTTAAACTCATTTCACTTTTCTTTTATATACCGATAAGTATTTTTCGAAACTTCTGAGAAAATTCTCATCAAATATTTGAAAGTTTAAAGTCTTTATAGAGAGGGTGCTCATGTACGGTATAAAATTAAAAAAAATTAAAACCCCAAATGTGTTAGATGTTTAATGGTTTAATGCATGTTTCGTATCGCAGTCATATATAAGTATAATTACGTTTCATATACATCGATTCGATATATATAAAAGAAAATAAATACATATAATATATAGATAAAAAGGTATGCTTATAAAATTCATTTATCGAAAAGATACGATAGTGTCGTCCACACAGAATAATAAAATATTATATTTGCTTTTATATTTATCATTGCTAACATACAAAGAAGGTTTTATTTGTGTAGTTTTTTTTATCAATTATTTTGTTCATTCGACTGAACCAGAAAAATGTTTAATATACGTATAAATATATACTGTATGTGCCTTTTAGTTTAACATTTAAAAATATCAATATATCAGCAAAAAAATATATATAGTATTTTATTTATGTATGGAAAATGAAACCTATACATTTTTAACCATGAACCAAAATTGTAATTGATTTCTTTTAATGTTGCTTCCCGGCTATAGAGATGTGATTAAACTTATTACAATCGTAGACAATATTAATATGATTTCTATTTAATTGAAAATTTGATTCAATCCTTACCTATGATACAATTAACTAACTTGAAAAGTGCCAGATAGAACATTGATTTCATATAAGTTAAGCATCTGCGTGAGTATTCCCATAATTATAGACCATATACGTGTTTCTAAATTAATTTTTCATCTTTGACCTTTTCCAAATAAATTAAGTTTTTTCTTCATCACTACGTGGATAATGCAAAAAGTCTGTATATTTTTATATGTTGTTAAATTTTGTTTTTATATGATGTAATTTAATATTAGTCTTTATATACATTATCTATATATATATAGTATCGATGTGGAAACTTTCCTATCACAAATTCATTATAAAACTATTCTATTACAAAAATACATACAATTTTATTCAATATATGTATATATATTCTATATATGGTATATGGTGATGATGGGATACTGTAATTAATTTATTTTAAAAGTTCAGATTAAGTTCAATAAAATTTCACAGAAAAGAAATCATTGAAAATAAAACTTTTTCGTTAGTTGTCTTTGAAATATATATTTTCAGTTTGTATTGTAACATTTATGCTAGCTATATAAATTTAATAATACTTTTAAACTCTGTTAAGGTGATATACGCAGTAATGTATAATAAGAGATGGATGTGCTAAAGAAAGGTGGATTGCCACAAAATAAGAAAACGAATACAATTTTCTCTAAATTTCCTTTCCCGAATTTTTCCTATTAGAAAATTATATAGAATTTTTCCTATATGGAAATTTATACTGAAAATTATGCAAATTATGAAAATTATCAAATTTTCCTATAGTTCTATAAATAAATAGTCCTAAATCATGCAAAATTGCATTTGGAAAATTCTGTATAATTTTTATATTCATTATTTAAAGAAAATTATACAAAATTTTATAGAATTATATATATTTTGAATATTTTATACAGAAATTCTTTTGAATTGATTTGAGCCTCCAGGAAATTACAAAGAACATCAAAATAAATAAGGCATCTTACGGATAACTTATAGTGATACTATTAAAATTTATTTTTATGGACGTGGAAATAAGAATGCCGGGACTGCAATAAATTAAATTCTTTGATGCTAAATATTATAAATATTATGATAGTGATGTTAAATTCCAAGTCAAACTTTTCTTTTATTTTTTTATTACAAATTTTATATTGATAATATAAAGAATTACAACACAATACATATAATATTATGAATAAACAAAAATTTGATAATTAATTTTTTTGTAGATATAAAAATATACACAAAAACTGCATTGTCCGATAAAATTTCTTTTATAAAATATTATAACTTTTATGTATTGATGTTTTTTAAAATTTATTATATAGAAATATTAATTTTTCCATATATATATATTTATTTATCGAAATATATGAATAAATAACTATATGTATATAGAATAAACACGTCAACCTAAATCACCAACTATTTCATTGATTTTTCACTATATACCAAATTGATATATGACTCTGTCTGAGGACAAACTATAAATATTATATCGAAAAATGGTATAATACATATATATGGAAATAAAAACCTTATCATGTTTTACATGCCTAAATATTTTTGTTGTTGCTGCTGCTGCTTTAAAAATTACCATACTAAATGACAAAGCAATTTATTTGAATATTGTTATTGAATACAAATTATACGAATTGAATTTTATTATTTTATTTTTTTTTTCCTATTCGTTATATCCTCTACGGCGTTTTTACATAAATATTATACACACTATATAAATATATATATATAGATATGTAAATGTTTATGAAAAAAAAAAAATTGTATATATATTCCATGTTCAGAATGTTTTATAAGTTTGTATAAAAGCATATGTACCAAAAAAAAAAGGATATTTTTTTTCATGTACATTAGCATTTTTATATAAAATATATCTGTTCAATATTCATGAAATATTCCATATAAATAAAAACATTAAAAGATTGTATTTATATATATGCGACACATAAAATAGTTTATATACATGTTAAAAAAATATACTCCATGAGATAATCCCATATATTCTGATTCTGAAAAACTATATATTGAAATCCCATTTTATTTAAGCTATATATAAGAAGGTTAAAACAATAAAACTCTATAAATTATTATTTAATATAATATTTTGTTATAAGTATATATATCCATATTAAAATATACTCTATATAATATACAGGAATTGGAAAAGTACTTTACATATAAGTAAAAGTCGCCCTTTAAATGTATGTATTTTAAAGGGCGACTTTTTTTTTAATAGAATATGTCCAATAAATAATTTCAATTTGAAATATATCAAGTATGGAATTGAGTAAATATTAAAGGAATGCATTTTTTTAATATGAATTAACTATATTTTAACACACGGATAATAGATGGTTTTTTTTCAATCCTATATTATATGAATTGATTATCTATATTCTTCAAATAAGCTGTGATATTGTTTAGATATATTTGTCGTATAATATCAACATTAGGGTTTTTCGACAATGACACGTGCAAATTTTCTATGCTCATTAATAATTGAAATAATACACATTATATCATTCTGTGTGTACTCTTATATCATATATAATATAATAAGTAAAATCAATTCCTATAACTTTTACATAACTTTCAATAAGATCAAATCAATATACAGTTATATAAAAGGATCTCCCATATATACATATATATTAAATACATTTGACAAAATGCAAAAGAAATATAAATATAATCAGTTAATTGTTAGTTATTAAACTCCAGTTGACATTTTTAGTTCTGTCGACGTTTATATATACATGTGTGTGTGTACGATATGTCTATATATATTTATATAATCTGATTATATAGGATATTGCAATAATTGGCGTCTATAATTTGATTGCCTATATATACTTATATGGATCTTCGTCTATTTTACTTATATTTGTTAGATTAATATACAATATACCTTATCGCATCTTATGAGTCGAAAAAAATAAAACATTTTATAGATATTTATATAAATTGTATTATGCGCGCTGTATTTATATATATATATATGATGCGAATAGGACCAAAGTTGATGAGTGTTGTAAATAAATGCTTTGCTAAAACACATAAATATATAATACAATAAAATTGCAATTCTATATCTAAACTTTTCTTATAATATATATCTTTTATGTGATATTTTTGATACCATACATTCTCTTTTATATATATATAGGTTATTCTTGTTAAATATAGACGTTTTTATAGAATAAATGTTGAGTTATTTCATTACCTATTTTATCTTTTCTTTTGTTATATAAATAATATAACTTTTCTTTACATATATCATATAAATAGAATAGAAAATTTTCTATTTTCTATATATGTTTTTAAATGTTATTTTGATGTTTTCTATTTTGATAGATAGACTCAATAAAAATGTCTTTTTATTACATCTACAATTCTATATCAATTTTAGATATCCCAAATGTATATGAACAAAAATTTAATACCCATTAATATAAAGTAAAATTATGTACAATATATTTTTTATGATGAATGCTTCAATATATAAAATTGATGAAACATTCAAATATGGTAAATCAAAATCGAAATTAAATATCTACACATATAAAGATTTTCTAAAACTATTGAAAATCTACAATGTTATTATCCGATGTGAAATAATACAATTATTATCCGATGTGAAATAATATAAAATATTTCCATTATAAGAAATTTAAGTTATACAAAAAAAAAAATTAAAAGATACATTTACAAAACATCCTGTTTATTTTCAATGATAATAAAATTGATTTTACTTTATTATTAAAGTATCATCATCATTATCATCATCATATATATAATATATTGATCACACAATGAATATATTTATACATTTATCTATTATATACGCACGCAAAAAAGGGATACAATAACATACCAAAAGGTTATATCATCGTACTTCCATTTAATGTAAATAAATACAAAATTTGATATTTGTATATATATACTACAACAATACTATAGTGTGATTGAATTTGTGTTAAGATTAGAAATTTTCATTCAATTCCATTTAACTATATATGACAAAAAAAAATCTAATTTTTTTAACAATACTAGATATAAAAATATAAAAAAAATTAATGTGCTTGTACATTTAAACAAAATACAAAATACATAAAAGGAAGAATTCAATAATAATAATAATTTTTATCTGACTCTGTGCCGTATAGTTGATCAAAGTCGCCAATATAAAATTATTACAAAATTTTGGGGTCTTAGGAATACTACTAAAACATAAAATATGTTTTGTCTATTTCGGTTATTTTTGAATCGGAATTTTCACACAGAATTGCATACATTTTCCCATGTGTTTGGTCGTACTGTTAATTACCTATATATATATACAAAAAGCAACAAATTCAGAAGTCTGTTGCCGGACACTAAAAGCAATTGTCGGTTGTGCGTGCGAAAATTTTTTATTATTATATTATCTAAATTTTTACAATAATACTTATTTGATTATTATTGAAATGAAATAAATATATAACCACAAAATAAATAAAAAAAAACTCAAATTTTAAAAGTATAATTTATATATAAACATTTTCATTCTTATAAATATATCTATCAAATGCGCACACGATTGGATTTAATTTAATTTTTTTTTTTTTCACCTTAAGCATAATCTTTTTATTCAATTCAATTCTTTTTTACATTATAACTATGAATAAAATTCTATACCTTCAATTTTTAATTTATTTTTATAATATAACTTTTATTATCATAAACTATATGGACAAATAAATAGAATCAATTTAATGAGAGTTTTTTAATTTCTTTTCGAAATAATTCATATATATATATATATATATATATATAAGAAAATTATAATCGTCGTTGAATATGAAATTCTGTATATTTAAATTGCATTTTCTTTAAATTTTTTATAATATTTATGCTTATATTTATAATAAATAAATTTATTAAGATATATTTTTCAATGGTTGTTATATATAAATATACTTTATCGTAAATGTTAAGATGTCATGTTTTTGAAGTATATTTCATTCACTAGTACAGTGTATATATACATTTTTTTTTATTTATGCTATATTGAAATTTCTAAAAGGGTTTAAACTTTTATAAATAAAATTATATTTGTATATTGTATATATATACTATAGTATATAAATGATGGATATTTATTTATAAATAACTTCCTGAAATATTATATATGTAAATTTGATATGTAAATCCATTAAATTTTACCATAGAATAAAATGATTTTGACATATGACAATTCTATATTTATTTATATTAATATAAGAAAAATTGTTTGTGGGAAATAAATAAATATCCTTTTGCAAAATTTTCAGCATTATTTCTATATGTTATAAAGTTCAGATTTACAAATACCGTGGATTATGCAAAAGTTTTTAAACTATAGACCATTATTATATTATCATATGTTTATTATCATACCATTTTTATAGATTATCAACAAGAGTCAATATGTCATAGAAAGAACATAATTCGATTAAAATTAATTGAAATTTTTTTCATTATTTCTAATTTTAAATTGAAATAAATTACATTCCTATTACATTTCTTAAAATTGTTAGTAATTAGAATTAAAAATCTTAGCCAAAGCGAAAACACTCCCTTATATTAATAATAATCCATTTTTTACGAAATTATTCCCTTTTAAATCAAAGTTAAAATCTAGAATTTTTTAAACGTTTTACCTATGCAACAAAAAATATAAAAAAATGCTTATTTTTGATGATGTGTTTTTAAAAGTTTTTTTTAACATTTCGTGTCATTTCAAAATTTATAAATTGAATTAGAAAAACTATTTTGAAGACGGTTTTATTTTTTTAAATATACATTCATATTACAATATAAATAAATCTTAACATTTCCTAAATATGGAATTTTTATAGAAATATTTAAATATAATATTTTGTTTAGTGGTAATAAAAAATATTGATTTCACATGCGGGAAATATGTATGTATATAACATAGAAATTGAATGAAAGTTTTTCTTAATTTTATAAATTGGTATAGACGTGTAAAATATAATGTGGGTTAATATATTTAGAAAAAAATAACTCTTTTTTCTTTTTTATATATTTTTGAATGTAATAATAAAAATACTAAATAAAAATAAATGAAAAGTTAATTAATTACTTTGAATTTATATTATATATATAAATATAAAATACAATATACATATATATATTTAGTATACATAAACAAATTAATTAATAAACTGCAAAAAAATAAAAGGGTTATATATTTATATTTGTTGTAAAAAATATTTATTATATGTAGATATAGATATGGAATGGAAGGAGCTATTCTTTTTATCTCTCATTATACCATATTTATTTATCATATATTTTTTGTATCATCTTGCACAGCATTTAACATATGTAAATAAATTTTCATTTATATACCGCACCGTAAATATACATAATATAACAAAAATTTAATCACATCCCTAAACATAAACATTTTAAGCAAATCCGAAAAAATTTATTGATATAATAATGAAATTTTTATAATACCAGTAAAGTAAAATGTATATATAGATAGGTAATTGAAAAACAAATTTGAAAAACAGTTTTTATTCTTTTAACTCATTTTGTTGATTGTTCATTAAGCCCTAATGACTGAGATGGAAATATCCATTGTTTTTCCAAACATTTTCTATACTATTTATCTTTTTCATATTACGCAGTAAGACAATAAGGCAATACACTGCCACTTATTTCCTCTAATACCCTTAATTTACAATTTACAATTCTTTTACTTTTATTTTTATCAGGAGTGTGATTAAATTTTAGATATAGTGTATAGGATACTTTATCGTCATGTATATATCCTCTATAATCAGGATTTTCATTACAATTTTTTTAACCATCTCACCCTTATTTATCTTTTTCAAATTTTTGTCTGTATACATTTTATTTATTTAAATATAAATAAATATATATTAAATATATGCGATAAGATAACAATGTAAATTGTACATTTTTTAACATTAATTAACAATACATTTTTCTTCTATGTACTATATATACAAAACAAATGTACATGAAGGGAGGTGTATATGAATTATATATACGCACTGCACACACAATTAATGTTTTATTTAAAATAATATAACCTATATATTTTTTGATACTATAAATGATATATATGTTATATAGAATTACATTTTTTTCTCCTTTTAACAATTCGTATATTTTTATTTATTTTAAATATTTATATATTCTTTATTACATATACATAGATAGTATTTACTTTGCCTTATAACTTTTATATTTGAATTTATAATTCATTGTTCAAAGTAATTTTATCTCAATTAAGATCAAATTAAAGTGATTTTTTTTTATTGAATTTTGCTATTCTCAATTATTAATATAACTCTCAATTATTAATATAACAATAACCCCAATTCTATATAAAACTTTGTATAATGTTAATAGAATTACTAAATTGATATACAAAAACAAAAGTATATATGGTTAAAAATTTATAATTTATATGAGTATTATTGTATATACAATAGAAATATTTGTATACATTTATTTTATAAGTGAAATTTAATATAAATGCAAAAATTCTATGTATATACCATATATGGTAAATAGAATTCTGAATAAATATACTATTTATTTTTAGGATTTTAGGATAATTATAAAATAATTATTTTACATATTCGAAAACAACGACTGTATCTGTATATATTAGTTTTCCTTTTAAAATATATTATTTTTATCTGATTTGAGTGTGTGTCAACCAATTATATTTTAATTTACAAACCGAATGTTTGCTATATTTTTAATAATCAATCTGTGAAACAACATTTTCGATAGAATTATTCAAATATATGGAATTTTCAATAGAATTATATCAATATTATTTCATCAAAACAAAACAAACATAAATGTATAATTAATTTAATATATATTTTTGTTTTAATTAAAAAATATTTAATATATTTATCAAATTTCATTTCAAAATTCAAATGTATATTTCTAAATAACCAAATATATTATACAAAGTTTTTCCAAGTATTTTATATTTAAATGGACCTGTTTTGTTACATAAATTGTTTGTTCATTTTGTTATGTAAAGGGATAAATAAATGTTCATTTATAATTTAAATAAAATTAGTTTTTGTTCACGTAAACATTTTATGTTGACATATCATAGAAAAAAATATAAATTGAATTGAATAAGATAAATTTATTAATTGATGAATTTATAGTCGCGATTTATATATATATATATATATAATATTTTGTATTTTATATAAATATATATATATATATCCTAATTTTTATTCACTGTTTTCATGCAGTATTTTATTTTTTATACTATTCCTGTATATAGATTTTTTTATGCGTATTTAAAATGCATGGTAAATTTTCATCTAGCTTAAATTTATTTGATGAGTATGTGTGATGCACATATCAAAGATATATTTTATATGCATTTACCAACTCTATATATATTCACCATATTCTATATCCATAAATATAAATAACAAACATTTGTGGAAATTCATGTTGATTTATGTTGATTGCATATATATACATACAAATTTTAGTATATATAAATATATATATATAGCAGAACAAAGTAAGTATATAAATGAGCATATATACATGGTATAAAACGTATGTTAAAATTTTATAAAGTCACTCGTTAGAGACTATATACATATTTATATCCGCATATGTTGTACATGATGTTTATCCTGCATGTTGAGTGTACTTTATAGATATATCTATATACATCAGAGTATATAAATAAGCAGCTATTCATCATTCATAAATAATATACATAAAACATATATAATATATATGCATAAATATCCTTGGCAGTCGTTTTGTTTATATATATATATATATAAATAAATTGTACAAAGGATTTGCCTCTTTGATTTCAATTTTCATATAATTTTGCATGTACTTTTGAATTTGAACCATTAACGTGTATAAATTAAGGTACCTTTTGAATTTTGATTATATCGGAAATAAATTGTTAAAAATGGAACTAGCACAAAACAAAATATGTTTTATTCAAAATATATTATCATTTTTTTACAGGAAAAATTACAGTTTTTCATTTAAATATATCTTCATAAAATTATTATATTATTCATATTCGCTTTTTTATTCACCTATAATTGCTATGAATATTAAAAACAATTCACTTCAATTGAAATCATCAATAGATTTTTTAAAAATAACAATCGGTTTCTTCAGAAAGTTACCCTAACATATAAATTTCACATCGTGTTACCTTAAAGCTTATACATCATACATTAAATATATATATACTTACAGAGTATGTATGTAATATATTCGTGTTATATACATGTGTGTTTAAATGGATATTTATATAGATATTTAACATTATTACCTCATGTAAAATAAAACATACCATATATACGTGTGTATATAAATTTCAATTTTCCACACAATGCGTTATGTAAATATAAATTCATTGAATTTGACTCTATATACATAACATATATATGTATATATAAATAAACGAATATCAAAAGTGAAAAAATACATCACATCATATTGTACTATATCTATTATAAATATATATTTAACATTTCCTTTTATGCATGGAAAATATTTACATATATTATTATAATACATCTTCTTTTTTATTTATATTTTTTTTTACTGTCAAAAACATATAATCGATACATATAGATTGGTATTTAAATATAAAGACAGAGTGTGTATATATACATATAAAGAAATATCATATAAAAGGAATTTTACGGAATAAAAAATAATATTACATTTTATTTTGTCAACTTTTTGGTATTATTTAAATTGCACCATGTAAGGTGATATCATTTTATATTTGGTAAATTACTATCAGAGATTTATGAATGATAACAAAAAGGATGAATCTTAAAATAAAATGGTTTAATTTGGTTAATCTACAACAAACAAATATATTGCTTATTTTAAACTAGATAAATTCACACAAAAAAACATTGTAAAATTAAGTTAATTTTATCATTAAATTACCTTAAAGTTGTTTTTTTTATAAATATATTTCTGTTGTTTACATTTATTAAATTTCATTTGAATATATTTAAGTTAAATCTTTTTTATAAGTAGCGGGCATGACAAAATGTGTCTCGATTACCCAAACCATCGTTTGGGTCATAACGTTTGGATCCTATCGTTTAGTCCTTTTCGAAATCCTATAGTTGGGTCAGAAGATCCTATCGTTTGGGTTATAAGGACACAATTTTTCACGCTCTGCTACTTTCCCTAATATATTATATGTGTAATAACAATTTGTTTTTAATACACAACTTTATATAGAAAATGAAATCATATAAATTCTTTTGAAACAATTTCTTATATGTATAAAATACATATAATATACAAGCATTAATTAAAATTTAATGAGCGTTACATTTTTACTTTATACATTTAAATTACATATTTTTTTATATGTATATTCATATTAATATTTACAATTATACAGAAAATGTTTTCAATGCTTTTATCATATATTATATATATATACGTAATCCTTATTCATAAAGTATATATAGATATGGTAAACATTTCTGGTTTAATCTGCGGATTTAAATTTTTTAGCAAAATAAGTAAATAAAAATAGTTATTAAACACAAAAATTACATAAAAATAAAACGCATATATCTAAAATGTGGTATGTGATTTATAAATCATAACTATAATGTAAAAAGTTTGTGGATTTTAATTTATTTCAAAGAAAAACTAACTAAAAACTAAGTCTGTTTGAATGAAATTAATGTATAAGCCAATATTAACTATGTATTATGTAATAATCAAATTTGTAAATAATAGATAAATAAAATATGTGAAAAATGTTGATGAAATATTCACATTTAATGGCATGAAAGAAATGTGTTTGATCCTTTTATGTTATTGGATACATAATTTATTTTGTGGTGTTGATAATTACAACGCAACGATCACCGAGTCATGTAATCAAACTCAACTCAATATATAAAACCTCGATAAAATCGAAAGAAAATTGAAAAAAATTAATGCAGTTTTTTTTTACAGAAGAATCCCACGGTTAGAAAATTAACTGTTTATATATAATATTAAAAAAAATAATATCAATTTATCGATTAATAAAATGGCATAGAACGTTAATGAACCTCGCATATATATAAAACTCGTATTCATAATTTATTCAAATTTATATAGATGTGATGTGATTCACAATCAATTCTCCATCGCATGTATATATTTATACCAATGAAAGAATTAAAAAAAAAATTACAATAAAATAACTGCAGATATTATTTTGTATTTATACAAAATATTTAGATATATATATATAGCTCGTATGATTTAGATTTGGATATAGATGTGAATAATAAATATGTATTCGTATATAAAAATATATATCGATTATATATTATGAATATAATTTTGAATCTCGCGTGAGCTCTATTAAAAATGAAAAAAAATATCTCATATATACATTATTATGAACGAAATAAATAATAAATTATGTATCATATAAATAAAGAAAAAAAATTGATGTAGGAGTTATATAATTTTTTTTTATATACCGCATATACCTATATCAAATGTTATTTCGTGAACAATATTATTCGGTTGTTGACATCTTTTTATTCCTCCAAATATTCAATTTTTAATAATATAAACACAGTTTTTTTTTAAAATACTTTTTCATTAATTTTTTTAAATAATGTATATATATTATATACGAATCATATGAAATGATATGGTTAATTGTGATACAATATATCGGAATATATGTATATTTAAAAAAAAAATGTTTATATAATTTCAATCTCAATTTATACACTATATAAGATAAACAATTATTATTGTTATAATGTTGAGATTTTTTTGGATGAAGTAGGTAATTTTTGGCAGCGTCTCGATTGACATATAATATATATATATATATACATTGGAATGATATTCTAAAATGTATTGTATGACAATTATGTAAATAATTTTATAAACTAATATACTTGTGAAATGGATATAAATAATTTTGTTATAAATTTCACTTTTCAATTGAAAATTATATATACTTTAATGCATAATTAAATCGTTATTTAATATTTTCTCGCAGGGACATTGAATAATATGTATATGGGTGATTGACATTTAAATTTATAATATATTGTATAAGATCAGATTGTAATAATATAACAAAAATTAGATAACTCATTCACTCACATTGATTATATATACATATATTATGTGATATGCATAATTAAGATTCATTTATTGATTATGATATTATTTTTTAATCTATTATAATATGGGAATTTACAATATATATATAGAAAGTGTGCGGGTGTCAATAATAGAACAAATTATGTCATTTACAATTATATTAAATTATAATATTTATTTATTTATACGAATGCATTACATGTATAAATCTTAATATCTAATTACTGTTAATATTTGTATAATGATTTAACATATTTATTATATATTGAATTGAATATATATATATATATATATATATATATATATATGTATAAAAATTAAAAATATTATTATCGAAGAAAAATCTCCAATTAAAAACGATTAAAGTGTTTATACATTGTAGTAAGTATATAATATAATCAAATATACAACAAGTTTATATATGCGCTTATTTCTATATAAATTAAAGTGCACTTTCACTATATATATTCAAATACATGTAGTATAATGTATTAATTTATATAAATAGAAAAAAATGTTAAATGTTATTTGAATTGCATTCAATAATAATAATAATATGTTTTTTATGTGTTTATTTATATATACTATATATACCCATATAATAATAATTTAAAATGCATTTAATAAATAATATAATATAAGAATAATAAAAAAAAAAAATTAAAATTTTATTATTTTATTCGATGTCATCACCAGCTGCCATGAATAATATATAAATTATTCAACATTCAACAATTTAACAATGCACCCATAATGTATATTTCTTATATAAATATAGGTATTACAATCATACCATTCATTTAATAATTCGTTTTTTTTTCTTTTATGTATAGTAATGGCTAGACGCATAATTTGAATTATAAAAATTTGTAGTAAAAAGAAATTTAATCAATAATCAATTATTATTGTATTATTATTTTTCTATTCACATATTGTAGGCAAAATCATTAAAACTGTATATGAGTACGAAAAAATACCTGTTAGGAATTAATCAATATTTGTAGTTTTTGAAAAAATTAATTTAGACATTCCAATAGCATGGTATAATATTGTATACAATATCAAAGGGTATAATATATGTTTTTAACTTCAAATCCAGCATTTTCACAATCAAATTCAGTATTTTAAAAAATGTTGTCCAGGAAAAGTTGATTTTTTTTTCGAAAAAGCGAATTTTCAACTGTAATAAATACTGGATTTGCTGTTTTAAAATCCTGAATTTGTATTAGAAACTGCTAAATTTAAAGATACAAAATTTGGTAAAATATTTCTGCATATCTGTACATTTATGAATGAGAACGAATTCAGTATATTAAAAATTAAAAATCTTTTTAACACTGATGTAAATTCATAATGTAATTAAAACATTCAAATTGAGTTTCTAATTACATTTTGAGGCCGGATTTAAGCACAACTTGAAGTTTTCTGAATTTCTAATATCTTATTATCGATTTTCTAAAAATTGACCCACATAATTTTATTTATACAATCGAATATGGTCTATCTTTAGTTTTAGGAAAAATAAATCCTTTAAACAATGTGTTTTATTGGCGCCAAAATAATAGCTATATCTATCCATATTTATATATACAGATAATAAAACACCTCAAAAAATATAAGAATGTTATTCAAATTTAAGTACGTGTATGTAATGTACAAGACAAATACTAAAATTCATATTAATATAAACATATTGCAATCGAAATTTAATTTGTATATCTGTAGTCATAAACTCATTAATAAATAAGTATTGCATATATGAGAATATGGGAATAATAAAACGAAAAAAAAAAATCGATGTATGTATAGATATATATGATTGAATATACATATTCATAATTTATGAATCATATAATTCACAAAATATTTGTATATGTACAATATATATTATAATTATTAATTTCGATGTAATTTACAAATACGTATTGAAAAACCCATTTATTACATCGGAAATATATATAAATAAATTATTTTATTTTATATATATAGCAATTCATTATTAATCAAAAAAAATTGAATTTATAAAAATATTATTTTGATTTAAAAACAAAAAAAAACTCTTGAACATCCGTACAGTTTTAATTTTTTAATATAAGAAATTTTAACATAATTATTATGTGTATATGATGCACATATAAGAGTACTTGTTTGCCATCAAAATTAAATATTAACCAAGAAGATTGAATGTTCCTCATCCGTAAATAAAACTGTTTATATTACATACCGTATAGGAATATATTTGTTTATCATTTATATGAAAAATATTGACCCATTTCTTGTTTTCAGAATTTCTATATCGTTAAATAAATTTGTTGACCTCCCACGATATTTTTTATTGTATGTTAACTATATAATCGATTATAATTCTATATGCGGTATGTTTAAAAGCTGATTCATATGATTCTGATGACCAAATTTATTTAATTTTTTAATAAGTAAATAGAATGAAATTGCAAAGATTTTTTATATATGTATATATGAATGTATATGGTTAAAACAATTAAATGATTCTTTAATTTATATTTTTTTAATTTCTGTTTTTATGTGCGAGAATTGATTCATATACAAAAACGCACACACTTTTTCTTTCGAGATTATATTTTATATTGTACGGTATATTTATAGAAATCATTTATAATAAGGTATGTATATTATATATGATGTGGAGGATTGAAATGAAGAAAAAAAATCTCACAAAATTGTATATTAGCTTGTTTATAAATGGATACACGATCATTATTACATATAAATATATGGATTGAATTAAATGTTTTGAAATGAAATTACGACATCATTTAATTTTTTTTATATATATTATGAACAAATATGGATTTGATCGCCGTAATTAATTTATACTTTTTCTAATATGTTTTTTTTTTAACATTATGATATAAATAATTAAACCATGTATGATAAACTCTACGATTAAATTTTTATGTAATATATATATGCAATTAATTCATATAAAGATATGTAGTTTAGTATGTATGGCATGTATCTTCAAATCAATATCTATATGTGAAAATCTAACAAATATGCTTTATTTCAAAATATATAATTTAATTCAATATAATGCACATTCGTATATCTGAATTTTAGTATAAAAGTATCGTAATTATCACTTTTATTATCTTTCATATATTTGACTTTCGTTTTTTAACATTGCAATCCAGTCGTTGAAGGAAATTATGCTCCACGTATAACTATTTAAATATAGTTATATAACTCAACAAAATTATGGATAGTTGTATATAAAATTCATAACGCTTAATATAAACTCATTTAAACTTAAAAGGCTATTATAAACATTTACTAAAACATAAAATTAAAATCTTTATTATAAATATAACTTATATTGGAAAAATTTAACATTTCTGGACAACTGTTAAATTACTTGAAAAATTGCAATTGCATATATTAAATAAAAATAAATTTATGTGTAACTATTAATTTAATATTTTTTGTATATATAATATAAAGAAAATTACAAAAGGAAAATATATTAAATAAATGTATATAAATATATAGTTTTTCTGTGTGTTATTGTTTTTTTGGTTTTGTTTTATTTTCGAGAAAATGTATATATATTTTTAACATGAAAAAAAAATAAATATAAAACATTTTTTAATTAACTTTTTTTCTTCTTTCCATATATACATATATATAAAATATTATATGCCACATGAGTTTTGTATATTTCTTTTTGATACTTCGTTTAATACATTTATATATAAATATATATAAATAAACGAATTTTTATTTATGTTTTCCATTTGTATTTTCTTTTTTCCGGAAAATTTTATATTAATAAAAATAAATAAACATTTTCAACCCCGTAAATATGTGCACATATGATTATAATACATACATCGTTCGTTCTTTATATAAATATATATGCGATACTTTGAAATATATATGCATCATAATATACAAACGGTAACATTTATTGGACTGCATCATGGAATTTATAAATATAATAATTATAAATACGTTTGTGCGGTAAAATTATTATATTGCTTATTTAAAGAAGAAAAAAAACAGCTAAACAAACAATTATTTTTTTATAATTCATATATGGGTCAATGATTTTCATTTTAATATATGCTTATATGATTATGTAATTACTGTATATAGGGTTTATTTTTATATATATATATATATATACGAATATCTATATAACAAAATTTGAAGTCTATAATAAATTACTTATGTAAATACAAGTGGAATAAGACGTTCTTTCATTTAAAGTTTTTCTTGATTTGACTTGTATAGGGGATGTATAGTTATACTTATAAAGATGACTATATAAACTTATAACTATATCTATATATCATATTATATACCATAATTATTTTTTTTTTATTTATAATTATTATTTAAAAATAAACCATTTTGAATTAATTAGTGAATTTTTTTCTTCTTTACAGAAATGGCTTTATTGTTACCAGCTGAATTATCAAAAAGTCGTCATGCAAATGATACAAGCGATATTAGAAGAAATTTAAGAATACGCTATAGAGATACATTTAAACATAATCGAGGAAATGAGTAAGTACATCAAAAATTATTTAAAAATATGATAACTGAAATAGCTCAAAACAAGTCCCTAATCCTACACCTTAAAATTTGAAATACAAATACGAAAGGATATTCATTTTCATAAACCTCTGTATAATCCTGTTCAATTAACTGAATTACTGAATAGTAATGTAATGTATATCTATTTTTACAATTTAATTTGTTAAACAAATCGCTGATGTATGAATCATAAAATCTACTGAAATCAAAATTTCATAAATTATATAATTATTGCAACGCAGTTCCTTTATCACAAATTAAATATAATCAATTTATTAACTCCATTTTAACAAAAATTTATAATATACTAGTGATCCTAAACTCTATGAATTATTCAAATACAATTTAAATATAACTTTTAACTAAATTAATAATTTTGATAAAATAAAAAACTTGAAAATATAAAACAAATAATAATATACAAATACATACATATATATAATTAATATAATCTCTATTAATTTATACGCGTATTAAAAAAATTGTAAATATTGACACATTTTTTTAAAATTATATTAATTAAATTCTATATAAACATTTCAGATAAAATAGCGATTTAAATTTAAGTTAGTTTATAGATTTTCGGTGTATAAAATTATGTTTCATTTCAATATATATTTTCATTAAAGAAAAAGAGTGCGTACGTGCGACAGATTATCATATTTTTTATTTATATTATACCTATATAATAAAAAACCTTTTATCTAAATTTCGTTTCATTAAATTATATGGTATATATGCTAAGAAATACGACGAATTATTTTGTGTATATAAATAAATAAATAATAAAATGTATTTAAATATACAAATATTTAATAAAATCTATATAAAATATAATAAAAAATTAAATTAACTATTCACAAAAATTCAAATTATCGCATTAAAAAAATTAAATTATTGATATTTTTAAATTGATTATTTATTCAAAATAATATATATATCTTTTTTGTATAAATTAAATATAAAAAAAATTTATATTATATAAATATGGCATTGACCTTAACACTTTTTAATATATATATAGATATATACGAAAAATCAATAGATTTTTCTTTTTTCAAATATTCTTATAAACATTCTATTTTTATTTGTTAAAAATAAACGATATAAAATTATTAAATTTGATAAATATTATCATAAAATATAAAACCACCAACACAACACAACACAATCAATATATATATAATGTTTATTCTAAATAAAAAATAGTATTTTTCCAATTACTATATATGCATTATATTCCCTTATGACATATGTGATTTTTTATTTATACTTTTATTTACATTTATTCATATATATATATATCAGTTGTAAAGATTAAATATTATATATATGCAATGCATGTTGATTTGATAGATATATACAGATGTAGTTATGTTAATCTGTTACCAGATGATGATCTAAAAAGTCACAAATACCATAAAGTTAATTCAATTCCATTTGGATTATTTATTCGGAAATATTTTATAAAGTTTACGTTTATTTTAAACTATATATTGATGGATATTGTGACGTTGTGGTATTTTACAATATTGTATATAAATAAATGAATTTTACACTATATTTTGACTAAAATATTTAATGGTTAGCTTGATATATTTTTAGATAAACGAATTTAATTTGGAATTTCTGAAACAAATTTTTATATGGTTCACATTCCAATACACGATTGTAGTTTTAGTGCTTGACAACTACACCACCTTCTGTTGTTTGTTATTTTAGAAATAGTTATTTTTTTTTATACTACTGTTCGATCAATTGTTTGTTAAAATTTGAAATTCTCTGTGAAAATTCATATTAAAAAATAACAGAAAAATAAATTTCATTTTCATGTATTGAATTGGATTCGAGGCCACGATCTTAAAATTTTGTAATACGTTAAAAACTTTAGATTAATAGAAAATATATTACAGATATAATTACAATATAAATTACATGTAAAATTCCCTTTGGTTTTCTTTAAAGTTTTTCTTGGCAGGTTTAAGTAATAAAAAAGAAATAAGAAAACCATTTTCTATGATGCCATTAGTATTTCTCGTTAAAAAATTGTATTTTTTTTTTGCAATTATAATCTCTTATAAAACGCTTCATTAGTTATCATTAGAAATAACTAGATATATATATATAGTATAATATTATTTTTTGTTTTTGACATAAATTCATTTCGAATTTGTATACGCATAAACATTTTACTGTATATGATATACATGACATTCTATATATACATGTACTTAACTTTTATATAATATATGTATATTGTAAAATTATGTATATATATATAAATATAATCACATATCAGATATATTGTTGTATATATTATATGGAAACCACCAAAAGAGCCATTCAAAAAAATGAAAACAACCCAAAAAAAAAAATATGAAAAAGTATCATATCTTCTTATTCCACTGTGGGCGATATTATGTTGAATAATGCATTTACAATTTTGTTTTTAAAATATATAATAATATTCATATATACTATTGTATATATAATAATTTCTTATATACACAATTTTGTCGTTTGTTATTTTTTTATATACATCATCTATATATATATATATATATAACAAAAAAACATTAGCTACAAAAATTTTGTATTTTTGCCTGTAACATAATAATATTTTTTTTGGAAATAAAAAAAATTGCAAATTTGCATAGAAATGCTCTTTCATCTTTCGCGTTTTTATATGAAAAAAAAATACTATAAATAAAGTTTGCGTAAATATAATATACAATATATATATATATACTTGTTATAAGCATTTAAATATATACAACCTTTATATTGCTTATATAATGTAAATGTAAATAAGCTATATGTGGTTTATAAAAAACAGTTTTTTTTATCTTATGCAAATATGCATATGAAAACCGAAGTACTTATAGCTGATACTTTTGACAGTATATGATCTATACATATATATATATTAAAAATTACTTTAGAAACATCATTCATGTAACTGTCACACTTTACCATCATAAGCATTTAGTGTTTATATTGTATGTATATTACAACACTATAACATATCCCAAAACGTTGGATGAGTTAATGTATAAAATTCTATATATATATCTAATATATTTATCATATATACGATACATGATTAAAGTTTTCAACCATATATGCATGTACATATATCGCATCCACCTATATAAATGTATGGATTATATATATGTATAGCCGCTATATTGACATGAAAATATAAATTTATGATATTATTTAAAATATCAGTTTATATGTATATACAAGTACCTCTAGGGATTGAATGAAAGGTGTATATAAAACATTCATATATATTGTATATGAAAACTGCTTATGAAATGAGATTATATTTAAAATTAGAAATGTATATAGATAGATTTTTTTTCCAATTTATTTTGTTAAGCATCTCTGTTGAATTGATGTATACATATACATATCACAGGCGATTCGTGGAAAAAATTTACGATATTGTCAAAATGAGGTGTATTTTGTATAAAGTTTCATCAGTATATTTTTACAGTCTGTAAAAAATGAGAAAAATTTCAGGTACACTTTTTGATTGCATATTGCATTAATTGCATTTTAATATGACATTCGGAAAATCAAAATTGAAGAAAAACAGTTTTCAAAATTTTGAAAAATCCATTTTTCGGAAAATTTAATATGTTTCTTCACTAGATTTTTTCCATAAATTAAGCTAATTATATTCATGTGCCTTTCAAAATATCTCCTAATTTTGACAATACATGAAATTGTTTTTCACCGACCGTCTATGAATATAAATGTTGTTATATTATACTATATATTTAAGCGATTTATTTACATATATAATAATATACACAAAATATTGTTTAAAAACATATTTGTTCATATATATATTTATATTCGGATAAAGGTGGTATAATAGCACATAATATACAGTATATATATATTATATGATTATATTTATACATAAGTGATTGTATCTCATATGAAGAATTTCGTTTAAGCGTTTAAGGTACTGCTTGAATTTATACATACATTTAACTGAATGAATATATGTATATGATTGTGATGGCACACGTTCCTGTGTGTTTATATGCTTAAAACAAAAAAAAATATTTAATAAATTTATGAGAAAATTATTCCTCCCTTTTAAATTTAATCTTTATGTATATAAATCTACATATACATATCATATACATAAATATAATAATTCGCATATTTACATATGAATTAAATTTTTCGTATATTTGGATGCGGTTATTTTATATTATCATTCGCGTTTCTTTATATGTAGATTATTTAATAAAGAGAAAATTTTAAAAAGAAAAACACATATGAAAATTAAGATAATAACATGGCATTCATTTATATACTTATTATATATACAATACATATATTAAATTAATGTATATGATAAACATAAAGTATATGAACGATGAGCTTATATATTAACATATATAGTGAATATCTATATGACAAAATATATTATTATATATACAATTTATTTCATTTAATGTTGAACATAAATACACTTTTTTTTGAAGCTCAATAAATTGATATTGTTACATATAGTTAACCCTTTTTAATATAGAAAAACTGTGAAAAATTATATGATTTTCTTAATTACCTTTCCAACAATAAGCTTATAAACATTCATAGAATCGGTTATGTGATATGTAGTTTATTTAATGTTTAATTTCATTCAATTATCGTAGGTATTCAAATACAGGGTCAATTTTATTTTATTAAAAACACATTTCTGACGATGCGATTATTTAAAATTCTACAAATCATTTTTTAAATTCGAGAATAAAATAATAGTATTTATTTTTGCAATATTTTATAATTAGTTTTTATTATTATATGGTATTTCATTGAATCAATAAAACAATATAAATATAATAATTCTTCATGCCGCACATATTCAATATAATTTCTATTACGAACAATTTATAGTATTTAAATGTGCAGATGTATACGAAACAGCTACATAAATGGATTGACAATAATACGACGATATTGTTTGTTACACATATTATATTTAACATTTTTTTTCTGTATATGGTTAAATATAAATATTTGAATAATATGAATTGCGGTTATTTCGTGTTATGCTGAGGTTTGTTTTTTTTTTTTTTTATTTATATACATTCATCATACATCATATGATATTTTAAAAATAACCCAAAAAAAGAAGAAAATGTACGATAAAAAATGATGTTTTTGTATACCTATATATTGTAAAAAAAAAAACAAATTATTATCCCAAAAATTGTATTGTACACAATGACATTGCCCAATATAGTTTTGGATGTGTTTTTATTTAATTCTTTTTTGCAAAATGTTATTATAGTTTTCATATATATTTTATCATTGCTCATCACAAATTTATGTGCATTGACTGTGATATGTATGTGTGTGTTCAATGTTAAAAATATAAATATACCGCATATATCTATCTATCTATCTATATACATAAATAACAAATATGTCAAATATATGACATGTTATAATATTTATTTATATATATTTTTTTTTTCTATATTGTCATCGTTCAAATTATATATCGGTGTGCTTTTTTGAAGAGTTAGGTCCAAAAGTTATAAAAAATAATAGTTTTTCATTATTTTTGGCAGTATAACAAAAAAGAACAATTTTCAGGCTGGTTAATGATAATTATAAACTTAGTATTTATAAAAATGGGATTTCTCGTATAGCTTTAAAAACGCAGAGCTTTTGAATGATCCTTCCTATAGTGCGACTTATTTTACATCCAAAAAAATTTGTAGTAATGTTGTTATTTGACTGATATCAATTGACTAAAGATTCAATTTTTTCGGTCCTACATGTATCGCATATCTATTGATTTATATATTCAATATACATTATCGCATGTTTGACCAAAAAAAATTACATATTGGTTATATTTTTAAATTAGTATTTCTATATACAAACATTTGTAGTATATATTTATTTACAATCTATAATACTAATATAAAACTTATTTATATACCGCATATTATATTATTAAATATTTTATTTTTAAAATGCAATGAATTTTTTATTTTTACAGAAAAAACGTATATATATCATTATTGAATTTATTATAATATGAAATTGATATGTATGTGCATTACATATAAAAAGATCGCAGACTTTTAAGGAATAAATAAGAAATGAGTTATATTATCTTTGACATTATCATCAGTATATATAAGAAATTCGATAATTTTTTGTATTATAATATAAATTCTATAAATAAATTATCGTAAATATAATCTATAAATAAATTCTATTCGCAATTGCATTAAATAAACTATATGTAAACCTTATTATATTCTTTTAATAATGAATGTATTAATAGGATTCAGCAAAAATTTTTATATTAACAGTTTAATTACAAATTTTCCAAAAATACAAAGTTTTTTATTATAATTAATTTATTTAAACAAGTTTATGTATCATACATATTTATAATATCTGATGATTTTGATAATTTTGATATAACATTTTTATAATTTAAATAATTTTTTATAATATACATATTATAACTTTAACATTAACTAGGAAATTATATATTTTTGTTTATATATAGAACAAATTCATTTAATGATCATATCGCATACAATATACATATATATAATATATATAATATAGCAGCATCATAAAAGAACCATGCACAAATTAGGATAATTTCTCTGTTGAATTATTATTATTATTAATATTAATTATATTATTATTACATTACATATACAATATACGGAACGCGTATCCTCTCTATATGAAGTTTTTGTTTTTATCCTATATACTTATATTTTACTGCAAAAGTATATACATATACAGTTAAATTATGTCTGTTTTTCATATTATCGTTATTTTTTAATATACATGCATCAACAACTCTGTAGTGTTGTTGATATAAAACGCCAATATAAAATTCTTACAAAATGTTTTGGGATCGTGGGAATCCAACTAAAGACATAAAATATGTTTTGTGTTTTTCATTTATTTTCAAATTGGAATTTTCACACAGATTTTGATGCATTCAGTTGATCGTAAATTACTGACCCCGCAAAATCAAAAAAAATTATGAAACCAACAACAGTCAATTCTATTGTCGGACGCTAAAACCAATTGCCAGTTGGTAGCGAACATAATATATTATATAAATAACATGTTTATATATCCATATGCATACGCCAAAATGTTCCAGGAAGTCCTTGTCCAATTAAGTTTCAACAATTTTGAGTTAATATTTACAAAGTGTTTTTACTATATATAATATTATTATATATATCATATAAATAAAGTGCTAATTAATTTGTATATATAATCGCATATAATATATATTTTTTTTATAAAGAAAATTATTTTCTGCATTTGGAATATGAAAAATTTGATAAAACGAAAACAAAAAAATAAAATGAAAATTAATTAGTATAAAATAAAAAGTAAAATAATTAATTGATGTATATGAATGGGTTTTGTATGTGTGTGTAAATAAAAAGTCCTATAATCATAATAAAATATATGTATTTTATTTTTATGTTATCTAAATAATTCAGAATCGCCAATATTGTTAAGCACCACACTCGATAATAAATATAAAATTGTTTTTAAACTATTTTATTTTACTAATCGCAAAACCAAATTTCAATTTAATAATTTTTCATATTCTAGGAGTAATGTTTTATTTTTAAATACATGAAAAAAGTAGTTCTGGTTTCGAAAACAATCCATGTATATGCAAATGACAATCAATTATATTATTAAAAAAATATATACATTTTATATCAAACTGATAATTAATTATTTTTAACGTGTCTTTATAATATATTATTATTGATAATTAAATATATTATTATAGGTAATTACTAACAGGAATCTATTTTACTATATATATATAGGTATATAAAAATATACATTTAATTATAATGGTAAAATAATTTATATAATTCGATTTTAATATATACAGGGAACGAAATACACCATATATGCATCCCCCATATAAATTGTTTAAATTATATATAACTCTCTGTGTTGTATAGTCTATATAAAAAATGGATCCGAGGAAGACATGAACTTTTTCTGAATAACTTTCGTGCATTCGTGCGATTAATTATACAAAAGATTGCAAATTCCACAATGATTGTCATTACACGGTCTCCAGAGAGCTTTACATATTTGATTCTATGACAAATTCTTCTAATACGCTTTGTTTTCGAGATAAAATGAGACTGCATTTATTATATTAGACACCCAGTGTATAAAAATGTATAATGAAAAATGATCAATAAAAAAAAACTACAAATTCTATAGTCAATATTGAAATGTAAATGTAATATATCGTTTCATAGGGTTGAGAATTATCACATATCATTTATTTTTATATATAGATATTATTAATTAATGAAAAAATTTTCCAATTGAAATAATCACTTTGTTATATCCTCGCACGTTATTTAAGTATATATAATACGTAAACTAAATTAACTAGTTTAAAATTAAGTATAAACATTTTCAATTGATTTTATTGCATTTCTTGTATATTCAACTGAAAATCAATATGTTTTATTATTAATATTTAGCAATAAATTTTAAAGAAAATTGTTTGTTTTTTTGTTACCTTTTAAGATTGTAGATTCTTGAAAATCATATAGAAAATACTTATTTTAATATAAAGATTTATAAGAAAATTTATATACAAAATATTTTATATTTTAAAAATTTTATAAAAATGATATATTGATTACTTTAATATATAAATATCTATAGATATATTATATAATAATAATATTCATTCCAATTGAAATGATTTTCTAAATCCCTTAATATAGATGGTATATAGAGAGTATCCAGAGATAAAGCAGCACACTTGACAATTCTATCAATTTTATAAATCTATATATGAATATCATATACAAATATACAATTGCAATCGTTATCGATATATATCTTGATTTTTTTTCAACTATACAGAAGTATTTATAAAGTATAGTTGCAATATAAAATATATATATATGTATTATGGCAAAAGGAATCTTTTTAAGAATCATTTATCGATAAGCTTTTGATAAACATCGTAATATATGTATATAGATAGATATATCTATAATACTGAGAATATAACTTTAACTATATATATTTATATATAAATTTCATATTCTCTACATGTCATGAATTTCATAAAAGTACTTTTATTAAAAATGTTTCTTATATATGGATTGGATAAAGTAGCGAGATATAGATATAAATATATAGATTTAAGTTCTAAAGAATTTGGATTTTGCACTTGAACTGTTATATGAATAACATTTACGTATTATTTTTCGCCGAGATATTATCTTATATATGGATGAATATACAAATCTTATAGGACACATCGCCATGCATATTTGCATAATAAGGATTTTTTTTATAATATTATATAAAATGATATTTTTCTTTGAAATATACATTTGAAACATTTCACATATTTGTAAAATCTTATAAAAATTATTCTTTTATTTTGTATATATATATTATTATAGATATTGCGTAGAATTTGAAGTAATAAAAGCATCAAAAGCATGTCAAAAAATTCCACCATACAATCAATTATTAGAAGGTAAGTATATATATATATATATATATTTATTTATTTTGGGTGTCAATTATTTATAAAAAGAACTGAAAAAAGAGAATTTACAAAACAATCATCACAGGTATGGTACATATACAACAAAACAGGTGTATTTTTATGAATATTTAACAGATATTTAAGAAATTGTGTACGCCAAAATGTTGTCTCTGACTGTTTTATTCCGTATAAAATTCGAGATGATTTTACCTTTGTATATATATAAAAAAATATTCAAATCTATTGAATCGTAAAATATTAAAATGTATAATTTTATACAGATTTTTTTTTTTATTTTTATGAATATATTAAAAATATTATCTTTATTTTCTTTGTTTAAAATATTTGTTATATTAAACGAAGTATCTATCTAAATATATAAATATGGTATACATTTATATTTCTTATATGATTGATATATTCAATATAGAAATTATATTAAGAGATGATATTGATTATACGCGACATATATATATATATATTTATTTTAAATTAAAGATATCGTGATATCGATCCCTTATATTTGACCTCTATAATTTCAATACAGTGCATTTTCAATTGAAAATTTATAATTTAAAAGTATGGTGGAAAGTGATTAATTATATATAGTAAATGTATTATGAGAATGTTTAGGTCGATTACCATAAGTTTATATACAAAAAAGCAAACTAATAATATACTATACATATTTCAAAAGGTGATCGTGTAACAATAAGATGTGATTTGGAGGCGTTACAACGTGATACAACAAAAGAGGAAATTACCGATAATTCATCAATACAAACTGATGAACCAAAATCGAAATTCCGTTGTCGTGGCGAAGGATTACCGGGTCGTAATACACGTTGGAGTGCTTTAGCGGCACCATCATGTCGTGGTAAATGGTTACGATTAACAATTGGTCAACCGAAAAAATGTAAAAATTCACAATTCATATTTATATAATTATAAAAGTAAATGAAGTTATCTATAAAAAACAAGCACACACACATTTACATTTACATAAATCGATGATGTTGTTTATGTTTTGATAATCCATCATCATTCATTTTATATATTGTTTTTATGGATTCACAATAAATTATTTTTGAATTTTTGTTCATTTAATTAATTTCATAAACTTTTGATTTAATAGATTTTCCTCTTAAAACATTATTAAAATATACACAAATATTGAAATTTAATATCAATATTTTAAATTATTTAAAAGTGAAGTGATATTTGTTTTTGATTTGCATTTATAACAACCATATGAAAAATTATATATATGTGCATTTTTTAATTAAATGAAATATCACTTTGCATTTGATAGGTGAATATTTTATATATACAGACAGTATTTATAATAAATAATTTAAATTGTTATTTTTTTTGTTTTGGTTATATATACATATATAAATTAACAATAATGTATAATTTTTTAACATTAGTATATGCCTACAGTTTGGATTTGTAATATTTAATTATTTTAATATTAAATATATAATGATTTCAATTTATTATCAATCATATATCAATCGCATCGGGATGAGGCAAAATCATTCGTATATATCATTATTCGAATTTATGTATTTCTATACTTGTGATTAATATTTCCAAGGATATACATAGATAGAGCATATATTAAATGCACCAAACCTTAATTTCATTTAATACAATTCTATTGTTTTAAAATTGCGAATTTAAAATTTGTTTGGGATAATCTAAAATTGACTTTGCATGCATTTATTTTCTATTGCAATAATAAAAAAGGAAAATCACCTTTCCTATGCGATTAATGATATATATATACGCATTTACCGACTAAACATTCTCGCATTTAGCTTATAAATTCTTTATAAAATGTTAATCCTCTCGTCATTAAATAAAAACAAACAACAAACAATTCCCTTACCATTAAACAGAGAAAATATATTAAATCATTTTCGGATGAAAATATCAGGCAAATTAAATGAAAAAAAAAAGAAGTTTTTTATTATAAACATTTATAATTTTAACCTACGTTTGGAAAAATGTGCCGAAAATTTGTTAAAAAAACGATAATTTTATTTATTATAATTTCTATTACTTTTTTTTTTGTGGTAATTGTAAATAAAGTAAATAATAGAATTTTCTTTATATAAAATTGAATAAATGAAAAATTAATTAATTATAAAAACATTTTAAAAAAAAATAAATAAAAAACATATTATGATAATAATTAAGTTTCCATAATAATTTAAAAATAAATTTGTTGTCATTTTGTTAATGTTTGCTGTTGCTGTTGTTGTTTAAATTGTTAACAAAAATAACACAGGCACAAAAAATATACAGATCGTGGATCAAAAAAGTGCTCTAAGCAAAAATTAATAATAATTTTTTCATTATATTTTATCACATTTTATTATATTATAATTATATATCATATATTTGTATAATAAATTTATTAATAAATAAAAAACCCATTAAAAGAACAAATAAAAATAAATAAAATCCCAAACAATAATAATTAAAAATATTTTATGACCCAATATTGTAAATATAAAATAAAGATATCAGCAAAATAAATAAATTAATTTTTATGCAAAAAAATGTGGAATATATATTTAATATGAACAAATTTTATGATGATTTTAATAATAATGATTAAGTAATTTTTCTAAAAATCCTTTCACAAAAAAAAATAAAAAAAACAATACAATAAATAAAAAATAAATTATTTTTCCATAATAAGAATAATAATAAAATTTAAGTAAAAAAGAAATTGCATTTCCATAAAAATCAAGTAAAAATAGAAAAAACAATTCAACAAAAGAATAGAAATTAAAAAAATAATCATGAAATTAAGTGACGGATACAAAAAAATTAATTGTGTCATTTTAAGATAATCATTAAAATTATTCGTAAAAAAAATATAAATAATAAGTGACAAATTATGATAGAGATATTAAAAAAACAAAATAACAAAAACTCATTCAGAACATATCATCATATTTATTATTATTATTATTATATTTACTTAAATATAAATGATTATCGTTTATTATTCAATTTAATTTTATTTTTGTTTTCTTTTTTGGTATGTTATTATAAATAATACAAATATTTTTTAATTATTTTATATTTTAATCAAATTATATTCATTTTATTTTAATTCAATATTTTGAATAACACAATAAACTCAAATAATATATATATATATATAATAATTAATTTAAAATATATATATATAATTTTAAATATAAATACTCATTAATAATAATAATTAAAAAATTATATATAATAAATAATTATAATGTAATTAAAAATTTAAAAAAAAATAAATAGAATTTTAAATAATAAAAATCATATTCGCAGTGGTATTAATCTTTTTTATTCTTATTTAATTGTATATTCTTTCATTTATCATTAATTATGTAATCGACAATCAACGAATTGCGATAGGTATAATCGCATAAAAGCAAAAAAAAAAAATTCCAAATAACCATATGATTAAGTTTCAAAATTGAAAAGCTTTTTGTAAACAATATAGATAAAAAAATTATTCAACATTCAAAGTAGGTACATTTTATGCTTTATATTTAATAGTACTACATATCATTTTTTCCCTGTTTTCGTATTATTAGTAAACTTAATTGTTCTATTGATATGAATCATATGAATTTATATATATTTGTTTTAGTACATTTATACTAATGAATGTATTTGAAAAGTTTTATACAGCTATAAAGAACACGAGAATCTTTTCATGCATACATTTTTTTATATTCGCATTCATATACCCATCCATTCATGGCATGGCTGATAACATTCACTCTTTATAAAAAGCTAAATAAGAAAAACACTAACGTTTAATTATTATAATCTACACAGATACATAACTATATGATATATAATTATACATAAAATAAAAAAATGAATATGATGAAAAACTATACATACATTATATCTATATATCGAGTAAAATATTTAGAGTATACATAAACTAAATCCGCACATATGAGTGATTATAATGATAAAATGACTACCTATTAAATAGAGAAAATAAGTTTATAAATTAAACTGCATATTATTCATTTTATAAGTTCCTGGTTTTTATATAATTTATATATGACTTGAACATTTTGTACTTTTTTACATTATACCACATATCAAAGTACTTATTCATTTATATAAATATACACTAAGCACCATAAAAATCCACAAACAATAATAATATTGTATTCTTAAATCATATGCTAATAATAATTTGTCAAACTTTTTCGTTTGCATAAAATTGTTTTTTACTTCCCAATACGTTGTAAGATGACTGCTCGACAAAGGCATTATAATATGGAAAATGTGTGTGTTTAGAGACTATGTAATAAGTTATAGGAGTTTTTATAGTTAAGATATAAAGTTGAGTATTTTGGTGAAGTTCAACCCTTACACATTATATTTGTGCGTGGATTTTATTTGTTTGGTACTGAGTGAATATATTGTGAACCGGAAGCGTATTTTATTATGAATTTCCATTAAAAACATATGTATTAAATAGGGAAATATTTCTGTATATACATTCTATTTTTTATTCCAAAACATTTTCATTTACAAAATTTGTATACTGTTCGTAAATATTTATATTTATTGTTTTATTTTTTCTTAATTCTTGAAATACTTTTCACAAAGAAATGAAGAACGATATATAATATATATAGAAACTCAAACGAAGCGTTTTATATTCTTTTGTATAAAAAGACAAAGCTTTATATATATATAAAAAAGAAATGGAAATATTTTTTTCCGATTGTTTTGTTTTTTTTTTTACTTGAACAAGTCTCGCATTTACACATAAATATTGTATTTTTTTATTTATAGCTTACCTGTGTAGTATTAAATCTATTAAAGGTTATTCAAATACATACTGTTTTGATATAATTTTTTATACGCAGCAAATAAATTCTTTAAAAAATTAATTTAATAGAAATTACTGTAACATCCCTTAAAACAGATTTATATATAATATGAAAACTTCTAAAAATATAAGTATGTATAGTGTAGCTGCGTAAATCAATTGAGAGATAGTATATATTAGTATAACACATAAGAAAATATTTTTGAAACGATTTCTATAAATGACAAGAAATATTTTTTTTTCTAAATATCATCATCACAGATAAAAATGTTTTTTTTCATACAATGTACTTATAAAAAATAAAAAAAATATAAATAATATAAAGAAATTCAGGATCACAATAAAATTGAAGTACAAAAACAAGCACGTTCTATATATAAATATAGAATCAAAATATGTATGTATATATATATATATATAAATGAAGCATGGTGAATCCTTCTTCTGAATTACACATCATCAAAATATATATATAATATTATTTATGTGATTTTATATGATCAAATAAATAGAATAGATGGGTCATTTTCATTCAAAATAACCTATACAATATATACCAATCCAATCCATTCAATGAATTTCATCTTATTCATATATCTATAATATATATAGTAAATGTATTATATTGCTATTATTATTATTATTATTATTATTGTATTATCCTTTTTTTATCCTTATATGATACACGCAACAACAGAACTTTATAACACACTTAGGAAAATAAACCATATTATCAAAATCGCATATATTCCATATGTATAAGATTTTCTTTGATTAAACAACAAAAAAAGAAAATATTATTATTTATTGCCAATATGAATTTTGTGATTATTGTGTATTGTTTTGTAAAATGTGTTTTTTTTAGCTTTCTTCTGGTTTGCTATTTATTATATATCAAATATATTATTGTCTTTCTTCATTTATTGTTTATATATTTATTTGAATGGAATAATAAAATATTATGGAGATTAGACCATTTCAAAAATGTCTTATATACCATTTCAATAAAAAAAAAATGGTGATATAAATATTAACTATATTTTATAAGAATTATATGTGATATAATTTTATATTAAAAATAAGTATAAAAATATTTCGGTTTTTATTGGCACAGTTTTTTTTTTAATATAAAGTTGAAATTTTAATCAATAATTTATTGTAAAATTATTGTTCTATATATACTTGATTTCATTATCGTTTAGTTTATTATTGTGAAATGATGGGATTTCCCAGTCAAATGAAACTTTCCCGTAGGTTTTCTTCAAATAATTTGAAATTCATTTAATTTCTTATAATTCATATAGTAGAAAATTGGAAAATTTTAGTAGATATAAACTATTAAAATTTGGGATTCCTAATACTGATTATATTACAAATTTTAGGGGTCCTTCCTTTAATCGCCCTGTGAGAATGTTAAGTCTGTTCATATAGAAGATATGGGCCTGGATGTTCCGATAGATAATTTTGAAGAATTCAAGGATCGTATAAAATATATACGGAAATGATAGCAATTATATTATAATTTTTAATATTACAATAATAAGATTTAAACTTTTAAAAAACCTATATATAAGATTATTACAAATCTATATGGATACGATAAAATACAATAGATGAACAATTTGAAGTAGGTCTAAATCATAAACATTTCATTACAAATAATATTTCATCATTCATATATATATATATAATTTTCCCCAAATAATAAATATTCGTTTATTTTATATAACTATATATAGAACATTAAATATACTTGATTTTATTATACTCATTAAATAATAATAAAAAAAAATCTACATTTTTATTAATGAAAAATAATTCCTTAAAATTAGAAGATTTTCATATAATAACTCTGTTTATATATACATATAGTAGAATATATAGAATCCTGCGTATATAAACATTTATTATTATTATTATTATATTAAATTAATTTCTATTATATCATGAACATTTTCATATTTATATTCACATGCAAATACCCCCACACGTATATAAAATATGGCATATTTATAAATATCTTCTAAGATCCAAATATACATTCCTTTCCACATATAAAATACATACCATATATACCAGAAGTATCCAGTACATTATAATAATACGTCATATTTACATTCTTATTTTTTTCATTCTTTTAATGCTTTATTTGTTGTAACTTTTTTTTTATACAATATATTCAAGTACATAATATGGGGTATAACAAATTTTACAAGCAATAAAAAACCAAAATTATATAATATGTATATAAAAATAATATACACAAAACCTCATCATATAAAAATTTATTAAAAATTTACAATGCGAAAATAATTTTTATGTTATTTATAAATATTCAAAAAAAAAAAAAAAAAAAAACATATTATATATAGAATAAAAAATTAAAATTATCCCCAATCCAGAGAAAAAAATAAAATAAAATTCATTGTCGTTTGTTTCGTATTTAATAATAATAAAAAAAAAAGAAATACAACAAAAATATTATATATACACATTTAAGTATGTACATTATGATTATATATAAATATAAGACAACAGAATGAATATTACCATATAAAAAAAAAAAATATAGAAATAAAAAAAACCATTCCATTAAAAAAGTATATTTTAGTAGTATGGCTTTTTTTTTACTCTGTTGCCTATAAAGAATATATATACAAATATATATATTTTTACTTTCATAATACATAAAAAAAAAATGTTCAGAATAATAATGATAAAATTTTCTTTTATTTTTCCCGGTTCTTTTTTCCATGTTTAGTATAAATATATTTATTTTTGTTTTCGTATATAAATTTGCATTTAACTGAACTACTCTATATATTATATATACATTCGTATTGTATATACCCTTAAAATATTGTCACACAAAATTATGATAAACATTATTTTATATATATAAAATATAATACGCACCACTTCAGTTCAGAGTAATATTTTTTTAATTTTTTTTTTTTTTTTTTTTTGCGACAATCATAATAATAATGAAAATAAAAAAATATGCTTTTTGTTGTATGGGCCGCCGCGCGCCATATCAAATATATATTTTTTTTTTACAACAAATATATTAAATTGTAATAAAACATATATAAATACGCAGAAAAACAACGACGATGCGATAAACATCAAAGAGGGGATGTGTTTTTGGAAAATGAATATTGAAAGAAAAAGATAAAGTATAATTCATTTCATTTTATAAATTATTAACCGCAAAATCATTTAGTTTTGTGGAGATTTTTTTTGTGAGCGTAAAATTAAATGGAACAAAATATCTATTGATTGATCGTTAATGAATAAATGCGGTCAACTATAACATGTATTAAATATCTTATATAATAAACATATATTTGATTATAACGTGTGATATTTCAATTAATAAAATTTAAAGCGTGTAAGGGCGTAGTAGTGTAAGGGCGTGAAAAATATGGACTGATTACTCAAACAATATTTGGGAATATTCAATTTGCAAAATATTAATTTTTTTTATTTCACATATAGTTTTTCTTTCAATTTCTTGCATTTTGTTTGCATAATTTAAGAATTCAATTGGCTTTTTTATACGATATTTAAAATATATGGCAAAACAAAAAATTTAATTATTATTTGGAAAATCAACTATGTATATTTTTTTAAAACAAAAATTTTCTTCCATGAAAATTCAGAAATATATTGGATTTTCCGGAAAAGGTTGTTTGAAAAATCGCAAAAAAATTATTATAGAAATCTTTCGTTTTGGAATTTTCCACAATTAAATTAACCATTATTTGATTTTGAAGATATACACAGTTTAATATTATATTTCAAATCATAACCGAGCGATTTCTATTGTATTTAACAATTACTATGTGCTTGCGAGGTATTTTATTACAATTTCCATCAATAATATTACATTTTTTAAGGAATGTTAGCAGGAAATGTTTTGCCAAGTGTAAGTATACATACATTGCATTATTGAATTATATTTTTTCATAAGTTCATCGATATATCTAAATTTTTTATATTTACTATTTATAATTGTGTATTTATATAACAAATAAAGTTTTACATATTTAACACTACAATAATTGATTTTTATATTCATTTTTGTAATAATAAAAAAATACATGATCTTTTAATTTATATAAATTTAAAAAAAAAATAAATAAATAATTTAACCATTTGTATGCGTATTGTATTGTGTTCATTAGAATATAAATTATCTATATAATATATATTATTATACATATAATATGAAAATAAATAAATATTCTAAACGCACAAAATCTATTAAAATAAATATTTTACATATACCACAGAAGATAAGTTGAGAGCATTTTTAATATATAAATATAAAATAAATAATTCTATATTTATATATAATATTTATAGTTATAACATTTAATTTTTTTACTATAGAATTCATGAATAATTTTCTATTCAATTATAAAAATTTATTTATATTTTGTATATATATTCTACTACATATAAATAAGTACGTTCAATAACAACAAAGAACAATAAATTCCAATCTATATATATATGTAAGGATTTCTTATATATAATATATTGGTTTATTCAATACCATTTGTTTGAAAATATATTTATAAAATATATACATATACAAATATTATTTTGTTACATTTTACTGATTTTACTTAAAAAAAATTAAATAAAATTTCTGAATGAATATATTTATATTTATGACAATATAAAATAAAAAAATCGAATTCATATATTTAAAAGAATCATAATATATATACTAAAACCAACCCACCCACAATATATATGCATCAACCAATTCTATACGATGATATATATATAATAAATTTAATAAATATTAAACTAAAATATAATTGCATATGTGCATATCTGGTGTATACAATATGCATAAAATATTTTCCAAGAAGTAATAAATAATAATTTTAACAATGGTCATTGTCAATCCACAACATATTTCTGCAGTTAAATATATTAATGGTAAAATATGTATATGTATATCAAGAAATAAATATTTAAATGACCACTTGTGATCATTTTATTACATTTAACCGCACAAATGTTGATAGAATAGAATATACATATATTACTGAAATTATATTTATATACATTGTGTATTGTTAAATATATTATATATAAAATGGTTAAATGCATAATTTTAATAATTTTCAATACACGATTTGTTATAAAAAAAAATTTTTTTTAAATTATATACAACTTTGATATTTGTTTAATGAATTCTTGTAAATTAATTGCATTTGCTCGAATACATTTAACGAACATTGATTATTCATTTAATAAATAATTGCAATTATCCATGTGACTTAATTTTAAATTATATATCTAATTTATTTTATTCTTATATAGAGCACGAAAATATCTTTGTCTTGATTGTATATTCATTCAGATATCAATCTTCGGAAATTTTAATATATGATAAATTTTCAATAATTTAACATTAAAAATGTATGTTTTAATTTTATTTAAAAATGAAAAATCTCGGAAAATTCATATGAAAGACTAGAGGACACCTTTGATAATTTTTTATGATCTTTTTAAATATGCAATAAAATGTATATGGGTCCAGTCGGAAAATGTATAAAATAATAAATGTAAAAATAATTGTTTCATTTAACATTTAATATAATAAATATTTTTTTTAAATAAAAAATTAAAATTTGTGATGACTTTAATCAATTACATTTTCTGGGTCAAATATAATAATAATGAACCGAATATTTTATATATAAAAACACAAGACATGCATTATATAAAAATCATATAAATTTTATATTCGTAATGGACACTACAATAATATATACAATTATTTAATAAAATGTGCATTTAATTGTAAATTTTTTTAACATTCTTTCCACTATAAAATTAAACATCATTGTGTCATTGATACCTTGAAGTTTGAAGGTAATATTATTTATATAAATGGTATTAAAGTGTATATAAAGTTAAAATAATCTAATGACGAATGAGATAATAATCAAATCCAATTATGGTATTATTTGTGTAAAGATTTACAAATTTATAATAATCTTGAATTATTATCAAAATCTCTAAAAAAAAACTTTCAAAAGAATTAAAATACCGATTAAATTAAAAATACTAACTCAGAGAGTTTCAAATGCATTTATATCCAAAAATCATAGCATTTATTTATAAAATATGTAACAGATACAGAATTAGAATCAAATTTATATACATAAACAAAAGAAAAACCACACATCACTCACACAAAAGGTAATTGTGTATTCCTTTATGTAAGCAATTCATCCGTAATATTTGTTTAATAAAATGAAATAAAAATTAATCCAAATGTTTGTGTGCCATCAACCCTTAATTTTAAACAAACTCTATAAAGTACATAATAGATATAGCATACGAAGTAAATATACATTTATTTCCTCATATAATTAAATTGTTTCAAACGTAATAAATATAAAATATTTATTTATATTTCTATGTTAAATTGAAATAATATTAAGTTTTATATTGTTTGATGTTGTATATCTTATTATTATGTATGTATATATGGTAAACCACAGAGTTAAATTAAATAATATATAATATATTGGTATATATAAAATAAATAAATTTTATTTCAAATCTGTATATTCAATAGTTTTGTAACATCTTGAAATTTTTACTACAATTGGGAAAATTGTTTTTCCTCATTAATATATTTAATTAAATTCATTAAAATTTTGTTTTATTAAATCAGAATGAATACATACAGGTGAAGATCATTCAAAATAAATTGTTTTATATTTACATACATATATCGTGTATAGTTTTGAGAAATGCGTGAATGTTTGATTTTCAATTTCAAGTTATTCAAAATATAACATATACGTACTATTCCTTTGTAGATATATACCTATAATATGGAAATATTCCTTTGTGCACGTAAACATGAATATATTTTATAAAATACTCCTTTAAAAAATATTGTAAAAATATAAAACAAAAATAAATGATAAAATTTTATATTACTTTTTATTTGTTTATTTAATTAAAAATAGTTTTACTTTTATTGTACATACATATAGAGATAGTACATCAAGAATTTCTATTACTTTTTTTAACTATATGTAAATATGAATTTAAATTCTATGTCTTCTATATATATTTTACAGGGTTCAATTATTTTATATTTAAACAATTATTTTATATATAATGCATTATATATTACTTAAAAAAATACATTGATTTGTATTCCAAAAAAACAAAAAAGACAAACTTTCAGAGTTGAATAATTTTTTATATGCAATGATTTTATCAATTTTATGCATTGATTTTTAAAATGATTTATTTTCGAATGTTAAGGATTAAATTATATGAAACACCCTGATTATGTTATTTTTATATACAAATGTTGGATATTGAAAATTTTCTATAATTTACTTATTTTGTGGGATTGGGATTGATAAAATGAATAAAACTATTTTTAAAGTATATACATACAGAGATTTAATATATTAATATATATTCTAAATTTGGATAACAAACATACAATATAACATACAATCATTACAAGTAGATTTAGATATTTTTGCTCCTTTTATGTTGTTCCGGAATGTATTTTTTTAATATGATGATCTGATCTTATATATTAGAAATATAAAATTGTTATTGTTTATTCTATAGATATTCTGTATATCAAAGCCCGTATAGAATTAATTAAACCAATTTTAATATGAACAGCTCATTAAACAAAAGCTGCGAGAAGCTCGCCAAAAGATAGTCTATTTAGATTTTGTATTTGTTTGTCGTCAATTGTAAGCAAAATACTTTATAAAAATTTAATATTATTTCTTATAATAATGTGTAATAAACTAAAGAAAAATAATACCACATAATCATAAAATATATTTGAATCGATAAAAAAAACCTTGCATCAAAATCAAATATAATAGAAACTCTCCTAGTCCTTTAAAGTTAAACATATCAGTGATAAGTAACCATCTAAATAACATCCCCATATCGTCAACATAAATCAGAAATTGAATTTATTGTCAGAATTATCGGTAATGGATAAAAATGAACCCATCTATAATGAATTGGAAACATAAAATTAATTGAAAAAATACAAAAAAATCAAATTTCGATAATAATGATTAAACAAATTCGTGACAAACTTGATATTTGATCAAAGGAATGGTGGATTAATGAAAGTTTCAAAAACTTGATCAAGACATATCATTACAAATATGAATTGTAATGAAAATCTATCTTAAAACATCAGACATGTAATTCATGTGATATTAGTATATGAAAATATGTTTGACAATCGTATATGAACCTATCCCATTACCGTTTTTACCAATAAATAAACTTCAAAATATGGAAAATTCTTTATCTATTTATGAAAAACAATATGGAAAAAAACTAAATAAAAATAGAATTGGCATCTATGGGTTGGGACCACCATGTTAATATATATATTTATATATCTATTTGGTTATTTTAACAATTTGTTATCCAAATTTAGAATTCATTGTATAGTAATTCTATGTGCATATATCATATAGAAATGTCTCGTAGAAAAGTGTTATAGGTTTAAAAGAAATATATAAATGTATATTTAGTTTGTAATTATTAATATATTATTCGTATATAATACATATAATCTAGTCATATAGCAATAGATAACACATGTTGTTTTATTCCACATTTCACTATTATACATGTAAGTATTAAAATTGTAATATATTATTGATTATATACAATACCATATTTTCATAAATTCATATACAATATAGAGTACATTTTCATTTGCATTTATTATACGATGATGTAACACTCTTATATATATATATGTATATATATATATATATAATATATATATATATATATATATAAATATTCCTAAACGTTTGAAATATTCATTAATTATAGTGTTATTCATGCAATTTATCAATCTATATATATATATATATATATATATATATATATATTTATATATGTATATATATTATAAATGATATTTTATTTATATATTATATAAGCAATTAAGTGTGCTAAAATGTAATAATATATAATATTGTGATATTTATTAATTGAATAGTTTAAATATTATATTTTGTTTGAACAAACCACATTTAAAATTATATGCATATATACACAACACACACAAATTTACAATTATTATTATAATATTTACAAGTAATTTTGTATATTTCAAACTTTCAATTCCAATATATGAAAATTCAGACTAATTAATACATTTATTATCATTTCAAATTCAAATACAGCTGAAATACCGTAAGCACCTAAAGAATTTTCTTATATAATAAAGCACTTCTTTATTATTAGCTCTACATATATTAAGTATAAGAAGCACTTCGTTTAGCCGGGTAAAGAATTGGTTTGTAATAATAATTATGGATTCAATTTTGTGTGTGATAGAATCAAAATTTGCCAAATAGAATCTGTGGCCCAAAATGTTAGGATATTCCGGCAGTTAATTAGCTAATTATGGAAACAAATCTTGGGGACTTCGAACTAAATTTTCCGGCACTTTAATTACGAGACTATATGGTTTTTATTTATCAATTTTAATTTTCTTTTGGAATATGATATCATTTTGGGCATTTAGATCAAATGTTTTTCACGACAGGCTTATTATTAGGGAGAGTAAGTTATATTATTTTTCTTAATCTTTCATTATTATATATTTATTGATAAGAAAAAGCTATATAATATAATATTCTATTCTGTATAAAATATTTTTCACCATTAATCATTTATCATAACGATATCTTATAGGTATAAAATATACTTTATCACTTTTAGATTTGATTAAACAAAAAAAAAAGAAGAAAATTCAATTATATATTTTTACCAAATTTGTATAACAGAATTGTATAATGTTGCATATTGCAATCTATATGTATCTATAGACTTTATATAAATATGAAAAAAAAAACATTTTTTTTTATTTATTACATTATAATATGATTAGTTTTATACAATTTAAGATGTCTATATATACCTGCCCTAAAATTATATTAAATTATTCTCCCAAAAAAAAAAATGGAAAATATTATAAAATATGTACTCGTATATAGACAAATGTTTGTTTTTTTATTAGTATAAATAGAGGAAAATTTAAACAACAAAATATTCCCATATTTTTTGATTATATATGAAAAAATGAAAATTAGCTGCTTAATCCTGTAATCACGATTTTGTTTCTTTCCGGAAAATTGTTTTTAATTTAAAATATACATGGAATTGTTTTGTTTTATTTATATTAAAGAAATTGCTTTTAACTCAAATATGCGCCTATTTATACTCGAATTTGAATAAACGCACATTCCTTTATGACCATTCAACTAACATCTTAATTATATATTTTATTGTTTAAATTAATATAACAAAATTAAAGTACATTTCAACAGATCATCGTCAGAACAGTCGAACAATTAAATTATAAATTATTTGTTATATGATTGTGTGTTAAAATTTAGAATGTTCAAAATTTTAAATGATATGCTACATATATACAAATTATAGAGCAACAGAGTATGTATCTAGATATATAGACAATTTATACCATTTGTCATGGGTAATTAACGTGTCCCTAATCGGAAAAAGGGTTTATTCATATATACATTATTATTATTATGATGTTTGCGCTATTCAAATTTATTTATATAGTATAGATAGAGATATAATAAAATTCATATTGTTTCTATATATACATGAATATGTGTTCAAGTATATTTATATAAATGTTTATATAATTTATAGAAATTTTTATTATTAATATTTTTATATGAATATTAAATTTATTCCCACAAATCATTTGACATATTTTATTTATTGCAATAAATATACACAATTACACATAGAATGGAAACAAATAAAATAGAAAAAGATGGTTTTTAGATTTTTATTAATTAATCATAAATTGGTGCAATTAAAATTAATCGTTTGGTTTTAATTTATATATATATATATATATATATTTTGAAATTATATATATATTTATAATAATACTAATGATAAAAAAATTCCATTTCATTATGTATAAAAAGGAAATTTATATTATTAATATATTACAGAATAGATATGCATATAGATTTACATACCAACCAACATTTATCATATATAATCTATATTTAGATTAAAATTATTTATTCTGTATTTTTAAATTAAAAACACTTTATCTATAGTTATTTAAATTTCTCATATTATGTGTGAAAATTAAATTGTACTGGATAAATGGATAAATGGATAAATGCGAAAATTTCCACATTAAAACAATAATAAATTATACGCGAGTAATAAATTAATAAAATTATATTTAGAGTTGTTTTTTTTTACATATTTTTTAATTATTTGCATAGTATTTGTTAAAATATTTTAAAATAGATTTGGTATATAAATTAATGTAATTATTTGCTATAGTATTTTATTATTGTTCAAGATTATAATAAATAAACAACGAACAAAGTTCAACATACTCGCATTTTCATTGCAAAACCAAACGCATTTCTCTTCCTAAAGATTATGAAATTTACTGTATAAGATATCATTTTTATAACTTTTATATGCGAATTTTCGAGACTTTCACTTTAAGAAATAATAAGATCAATTAAGCAATAAATATATAATGCTAAGAAATATCTCTTGAATTTGTAAACAGAGAACTGTACGTATGCAAAATTAAAGGACACGAAACATATTGAGAATATCATTTCTATATTTATATTGACAAAGTGATACTATACAGTTTGATATTTTATACGATTACGCGAATTCAATCAATTCAAGTGCCTTCCATACTCAACAAATAATCAATTTAGTACGTTCTTTAATGCAAATTAATTATAAAAAGAACTTTTTTTTTTAAATTATTTCATCAAACAATAATAGATATATATTATTTTTACAAATTATTTGTTATAAATGCGGTCCTTTTGTTATTTATATAATAATGGTAAAAATTAAACAATATTCAATTTCAATTAATAAATTACATATAATTGTATAATTTATAATGTTAAAAAATAATTTATCATATAAAGACAATAATAATAATTCATTTTAAAATATATGCACGCGAATATTATATTCAAATAATAAATATACAATTTCTATATTATTATCAACAACAGATATTATTATATTAAAATTCTATATCCGCAATATAATAACTAGGATATTATTAAATAGATATAATATATATGCATGAATATATATATAATAAATTTAATCATGTGGTTAATATATCATAAACATTGTTGATAAACCACATATATCGACATATGTTTGTTTTGTTTTGCAGATATGCATAGTCATATATAGTTGTAAAATCAATATATGTATATAAATTAATAATTAATTATTCATTTTAATCATTTCCATCTATTAAACATATTCATTTAAATATTTGTAATGCTATTAAATATAAATGAAATGTATATATATATATTTAATGCATTGCAAAATTATTATATTATATATGGGTAAAATACATTTGTATTATTTATAAAATAAATAAATATATAGACATTCTATATTTAATTATTTAATTGCAATGCAATATATGATTGAACGATTGAATGATCTTAAATGAAAACTTGATTTTGATATAAACTGAATATGGATACATTTTTATATTGTATATAATAAAAATTCTTCCTCATTCATTGATTATCATATACAGTAGCACGTTTAATGGGCAATTATAAAAATTTATAGAAAAACTATTTCCCATTTTGATTTTATATGTGAAATATATACAATTCATTTAAACATTTCTTATAGAAATAATTTTTAATTAATTTGGGTTATTCTAAACCCGTCATGAAAATCCTGCTGCGAATCCTGCTAGTCGAAGGCTAAAACTAATCGTTGGTTGTACGCAAAAATAATAACAAGATTATCGCACTGACTGAGAGATCATTCATCTTAATTTTAATCTTGAATTAGTTGGAATATTTATCACAATAATAATTATTATTAACTATTTATATTACCATCATAGAAATTATTCCAAAAATGATATATTTGGATATATCAAAAATTATGAATTTTCATTCATTTCCAAACATATTGCGAATTATATATTTGAATAAATATGTAACATATATAGGTACAGACATTTTTTTTGCAAATTTTCTTTAAATGATTTATTACAAATTCAATATTATTTGATTTATAACATCGGCATAATAAAAAAAAAATAAACTAAAAATATATGATATATATATAATTGAATATAATTTTTTATTTTCCCTATTCATTTATTTTGGGTTTTCGATGGTTCTTATATGATGGTTATATTTATATAGAGTGAATATTTGTGAAATAATAAATTGCTGACATTTCCAAAAAAAAAATCGAACAATAAGTAAATATATATATGGATGGATATGAAGTATAGCGATTATACAAATAATATATGGAAATACTAACATAAATGATACTTTTTTTCATATATAATATACCATACCATATATCTTATATAATAACAAATAAGAAAAGAATATGGTTTTTCGCATTTATAAATTATTCTTGATGGAATATATATTAAAAAAAATTGTTATACGTACAAAATATATTATATAACTTATTTGTTTAATAAAAAAACCAATACATAAAATAAAATATGTTTCATTTTTGCCAGAATATTTATTATGTCGATTAAATAAGAATTTTAAATCATAAATTGTATATAACGGCACAGACAACATCAAGGATAATCATTTCACATATATGTATACCAGGAGTGATGGTTAAAATTTGATTTTATTACCATATATACCGAAAGGATAGGTTGAAAAGAAACATGCTTAAAAGCAAATTTTTTCCCAATAAAGTTTTTCGGGAAAATGGAATTTTTCAAATTGAGAATTTTTCGAAATACCAGCCATGTTTGTTTTCTCCAACTTTTATTTTCCTTGGATAATTTGAAAATTCAATCAATTTCTGCTATTTCATAGAAGAAAATTTGAAAATCGCTTCATTGGTTGAAAAGATATTGTCGATTTGCCAAAAAGTGTATAGATAAACACAAAATGAAATCAAATGAAGATGAAATGAAAAAATGAAGTCAAATGGAAAATCTAAAATTAGACATTTGCCTTTCAGAATATCCCATCCTAGTGGAAATCTAGCTAAAAATTTCCTAGCTGTACGCCCATGATATATGGTATATATACAAATATGAAATATCAAATTGAGATTGGTATCGCTAAAGAAATTATTACCTTCTGTGTGTGTGTGTGTACATGCGATGATGATTATGTATATATATATATAATTATTCAATAATTACACGGTTATTTAATTAACTTATTGTTCAAATTATATTAAAATAATAATTGGGTTCATTATCCCTGCTTTTCATAAAAGAAAATTATATGGAGATAATATAATAATTATAATTTTATATATATGTTAATTGTTTTATGTGAATATATACGTAAGATATATCACGTACATTTAAATGGAAATTATTTTTATTTAGACATATATAAATCTACAGTATAGTCACAATAACATTGTTAAGCGCTCCCCTCGGTATAAATATTCAATTTTATACGATTTGTGGGGTTTGTGATGTTGGTGTGGTATATATAATAAATAAAATGCCTGATTTATTATTATACCAATTAAAAAATTGTTTTTTTGATAAATAAATTCATGATTTATCAGTCTTAGAAAAGAAATTGAAATCATATAGTTGAATCTATATGCTCCAACAATACAATAATCACCAGTGGTTTAAAAGTAACAAAATAAGATGTACGCATCTTTATTTTAACCGATAAAATAACTTTATAACCCTAAAACAACTGTGAAATATCTAGAAGGATGAGTGTATGGTTATGCTGTATTTATATATGCATATAAGTTAAGTATATGAAATTCATAAGGATTTATGAATATAACATTAATTTTATTTAACTATATAAATAAATATAGATATAGATGCAGAAATGTATAATAACTTTGTCTAATTACACGAAATTATTTACTCAATTAGATTCACATTTTTTATATAAAAAGTTAACAAAAAAAGGAAATATAAAACCTATTTTTTTTCAACAACATAAAATTCTTATTCAATATAGATATAATAATAAACCTAAATCCGCGAATCCCAATGTTATAGTTCATGTATACATACATATATACAAACATGGAAATTTTTAAAAAAAATTAAATCCTTTAATTTATACATTAAGGATTACATATTTCAATAGATAAGTCAATGAGATGAAAATGAAATTGTACTTATTGCACTTATTAGTATATTATATGTTAAGCTATTTGATTATAGTTAATGTCTTAACATAAGTTTCAATCGTTTGTTGATTTAAAATATAATACATAATACAAAACGACTTATATTTAACGACTCAGATTTTAACGACTCTGATTTAACCGAACACAAACATAAAATAAAATATAGAAAATTTGTTTTTTTTGATGAATATGTTAGACAATGAAAATTATTTTATATTCAATGTAACCCACAACGTATAAAATAAGAGAAAATCAAATAAATATATCTTATAAATTCTTATGATTTGCACAATTTGTTAATATATAAAATTACATAAATTTCTTTATCAAATATATATCTTCAAAAAACAAATATAATAATAATAATATGGGAGGTAAAATGAATATAGAGAAAATGATATATTATTCAAAATAAATTTAGTTATGTAATATTTTTCACTTGAATAAATCCATTTACAAATAAAATAATTATGAAACATAAACCATAAATATTATAGTTGTTATATTTAATCATTAATTGAATAAAATATAGTTTACAATGCGATAAATACATTTTAGAATATATGTTTTTCCAATTAATAATAATATACATCTATATTTATATAATATTTCCTTTGTATCTTTTCATCATCAGTACATCTATACATAAAATCATGTATTATACGAATAGATTACGAATAAAAATTGTGAATAATAGAATATGACTTAACAAATATAAATTTGAGTCACATTTCCCCAAATACAAATGTAAAATGGGTAATGGGGCAATAGGGTTATATATATATATATATACTATATAGTACTCTGTGGTGTACTTGTTAAAACATCAATTTCAAATTCTGACTACACTTTTAGGTCATCTGAAATTTTACTGAAGATATATAAAATTTTTGTTTTTTTTGTTATTTCATAATTTTCAATTTTCACTGTATAAAATTTATGAAACCAACTATACTATCTACTGACAAGGTTGTTGTCGGACGCTAAAACCAATCGTCGCTTGTAGGCCAAAAAAAAATATATAGAATATAATGTTATCAATCAAAATAATGTTATAAAGGATATATTCTCTATTTATAGATATATAATTCATATATGTATTTTGTGGTTTTTTCTTGAATAGTCCTTTTAATTGAACAAAAACTATATATAGATAGACCTATTCAAATTGAATTAATTACATAATGTTCAGTTTTCTACATATACTTTCGCTTTCGTTTGATAACTATGAGATATTATGCTTTAAATTATTGAATGCAAAATATAAGGTACTCGCTTTCATATATATTTATACAGACACAAAAAAGTATACATAATTAAATATTCAAATTCATTAAATTATATTCGTTATATTTATTTAATATACAATATATACAATAATGATACTATTACAAAATTCAAAGGATTTATTTATTTAAAATATATTTTATATATTTATATAGAATAATACATTATTATATATAAGATTATATTTTTCTCAATATTATAAAGAAATATTAAATGATTCAAATATTCATAATATGTATATTGAAATAGTGTAATAATTATACGTTTAAAACATAATAATAATAATGAGGATTCACGCGACATCGGATATTTTAGTTAAATATAATGTTACTCTTATTATTATTATTATAATGAATTGAATATATAATCATTTTGTTACTATATATACGATGAATATACCATAATATCTATAATAGCCATTCCATTTTAATTTTATGTATAACATATAATTAATGTTCCTTTTTATTCCTTTTTTTTTTTTTTTGGTAAGCTAAAAGTTTATTTTTGGTTTTATTGATTACAATATTTATATATATCGTATGGTTAAATAATAATGATAATGTTATTGAACGGTTATAAAAGAATATTGTTATAGATATATAGATAACTAAATAGTGAATTTATAAACGTTTACAAAAATATTAAATATTTTCCCTTGCAATAAGAAAAACAACATTAACAACAAATAAAATTATTTTCAAAAGATTTTGTTTTCAATGGTCTATATAATTACTTTCTATATACAAAAATAAAATGCAGTTTTCGTATATTCCAATTATGTAATAATATGTATTTATAAAGAGCTTTGAATGCACTCTGCGACTTTTCTATATTCATACCATTTAACTTCACTTACACGTTTTAATTATATTTTTTATAATTGTATATTTATTGATAAAATAAAATTTAATGAATATTTTTTAATATAAAATTTATAAAGAATATTAATTGATTTATTATCGATATATGGAATAGAACTATATTAAGGTGTTTAATTAAAGTATATAAGTTTTCGCAGGATTTTCATATAGTTTTTTGAACCAAAATACTGTTATATATGGGAATGTGAATCACTGTGTTTTATATACGAAGTATGGTCATTCAAATGCAACTCTAATTTAATATTAAATACTTCTATTAAATAATAGAAGATGAAAAATTCGTTTAAAATTTATAGTTGATTACATTTTTTATTACTATATTTGGCTTGCACATTAGCTGCTCAATTTTGTTTTTAAATTCATCATCATTTACAATAAGTATATACAAATTATTTATTATTATACATATTATTTATATTATAATAAATTATAATGCAGCAAAGGGTATACAACGTTCCATAATATAAATAATAATAAATAAAAACAAAAGTTTTCCATTTTTATGTACAATATACATTATATATAACAACTCAACTATATAAAAAAAATGTAGTTAGATCTACATGCATGCATATAAATATATTACGATATTACCATATGGAAAATTAACAATTTATCTGCATTTTTCCTCTATAAATATATATTTAACTGCGGATAGTTCTCTGAAACAAACTTTTATTATATGCTCTATTGCTAATCAGCCAATAATTATATTTTCTTTTTTAAAATACATTTGTTTTTTTTTTTTTGCGTGCTTTTGGATAAATTTCATGTTGTCATGCAGAGCTTAATATTCTAACGTGCGATGTCTGTAGAGATTAAAGATAGCACGTTTAGATTGCTCGATTTCGAGTTGTTTTGATAAAATGAATTTTTGTAGATTAAATGTAAATTTTTTCAAAATAAATAAACCTCTTTTTCAGACCAAATAAAATCTCTATTAAAAAGTTGAAAGAATCTAGACAAATTTCAAAGTATGCAAATTGTTTTTGATTTTGTAAATAAAGTGTATATAGGCAAGGAAGACCACTTTTGATTATGGATCAAATCGTATCTAATCTTAAATTTAAATATAATCACCTAAATTCGATTTCAAATTATATGACCCCCAAAGATTATGAATATTTTCCCATATCCACGGGAAATTTATAATGTTCTCCTATATAAAGAGACGAAGATCTCGATTCCAAATCTGAGGGATTCCCTCACGAACCTCACTATTTTTTTCATCATTAAAAAAATTGTATTCAAATATGCATTTTTCAAAAAAAGGTAAAATGATTTGTATGAAGTTTCTAAGTACTTTCTTATTCAATAATAAATTAAATTATTTACAAAGAAAAAAAATGCACTTTGAAATAAAGCAAAACTGAAGAGGGATAGAAACTGTTATACTAATGCCGGTACTCAATATATGTAGAATAATAAAAAATTATAATATGCCGTTTTAAAAATAATATATGACAGGATATTTATACAATATAAAAAAAACTAATTAATTATACACATATGTATAATAAACAAATAAAACAATTTAATAACCGATAAAATAAAAAATCTCTACTTGCAATTATAAATAAATTTGTATATGCACACATCACGATCAAATATAAAATTAACTTTCATTCAACCATAACATTTTTTCACATACAAATTTCTATTGGTATTTCGAATTGAATGTGTTCAAAACTCAAGTGGATTTATCTTAAGCTGAAAGTGTGGTCGAGTTGGTAGCGAAGCCGCCGATTTTCAAACAAAAAATCTCACATGTAAAATTACATGTGAGATTTGCTTTTATTAGGGGGACGTGGTTGTATACGATCTGCATTGATGTGTGAGCGGTTTCCACAAAACAGTGTATATCGTGGCAATGATGTCCCCCCAAGGTTTATATATATACGGACCGCGCTGGCGTTTCTGCCAGCTGTGGTTTGTGTATATATATTCCCGGGTATCCCATACGGGGATACCCGCTGTACATCCAAAAATAACTGTAAATTTCTATCGTTGAAACTTACATAAGATAAAAAGCGAAAAAAAAATTGATTTTCCTAATATATTTTTTTTTCTTTTTATCTTAAGTAAGTTTCAACGATAGATACGATTTTCTTCTCTTGACAAATTTAAATCAATTGAATACGGAATTTTAAGGGAAATTATAAAGAAATTACCTATGTATTATGATAAAGTTGTCATAATTTTCTTTTGAATAATTCATGAAAAATTGTTAATTGTTTAGTTCTTACAGTTTCAAACATTGATTCTATAGCAGCTTTTTCGAAGATTTTTCAATTTTAAATGAAATAAATATAATCATGATATGAAAAAATGATACACTTAACTATATAATAAAACCGAAATGTTTTTCAAATTAATTCATTATTTTTCATTATAACATTTTCTTATATACGGTATCAAAATTATCCTTATCGGAAGTGTCTTTTCACTTCGCAAATATTATATATATATAGGTCAAAACCCCTTAAATATATAAAACATTTTCCTTTTTGATAAATATAGATTATCTAAACAAATACAGAATATATAAAACAATTGTCGACTATAAAAAATAAAACAAATAGGAATAATACAAAACACTTTTTACGAAAGGATTTTCTATTAAATGTTTATATCCTTCCCCTGTATATATATATATATATTAGTGGCGTATCCTGGTAATGTCCTAGTTGTCATATGACAACTTGATTTTTGCGAAAAAATCATATAAAAATTCAATATTTAAAAAAAAAATGTGTCCTGAAAATTTGCGAAAAGTTTTTTTAACTTCACGTACTATTCGATATAGAATTGATTTTAAATAGTTTTGTTAAAAATAAATGTTGACAACATTCTTCTAAACACATCATATAAAAACTCAAAAAGGCCATATATTTTAAAATTAACTACAATTTCATTTAGAACACCAACACACTTAATCAGTAGGTTGTTACAATAAAATACTAACAACTTCCATTCCATTCATATTGTCTTATTTACCTATATTATCCTATTATGCTATTATATACAAATTCAACGATATGCATATGTATTTGAATTTAAGTTGTGAAAGCTTTGTTGTAACAACTCAATGGTTAAATTTGTTCTAAATAAAATTGTAATTAAGCTTAAAATATATGGGCTTTTGATTTATTTATATGGTGTGTTTAGAAGAATGTTGTCAATATTTTTTTTTAGCAACCTTCCATACATATGGTAAACTAACATTTTCATATATCGCACATGCTGTAATGTAGATACAATACAAAAACGAATGAGGTAAAGTATGAGAAATTTGTAGTGTGTGTAAAAGAAGAAAATATATAATAAAATAATTCTCATTTAAAATTAACAAATTATGTTTGCAATACGAGCATTTATTTTTATTTATTCATGTTGCTAATTTAGTTTTTGAACAACTTGGAGATTTCATATTGCATTTTAATGATATTTAGTGCAAATTAAAAATAATAATTTATTGGTGAATTGAATCTAGTTGAGCAGTTCTAAATTGAAATTCCAGAAGATATTTAGTTGGCTTTTTTATTCCAGAAGATATTTAGTTGAAATTAAAAACACATAAATTAGTTTAGTTTAACGAATTATTGTTGCTTTCAAAAATTTTGACAACTATAATTTTTGGCTACGCGGCGCCGCTGATATATATATATACATAGAAATGAAAAACAGAGTTTGATATATGGATATATACAATAAAAGATTCAATACACTCGTTTAAACATGCCATAAAGTGTACCATTGTATCACCACCATATATATATATATTATATATATATATATTCAATTTATTATATAGTATATATTGAAACAAAAACAAAACATTTTGTTTATACTTTTGTAAAAAATAAAAATCTATCCATCCATCACCGCGGCGCGCACATAAGATTTACAAAATATATATGTAAGAGAAAAAAATAACCAAAATAAAATCTATAAAACATAACAAAACAATCAAAAATAATATTAAAAACAAAAAAAATCAACAGAAAGAAATTCACAATCATTTGTTGACTTATCGATTGTTATGTAACTTTTTTTTCCCACATTTAAAGTATGTGGGATATTCGAATGCGGCGTGGTGATGGTGGCTGGTGGTTAAAAGTCAATGTGTATGATATTATATCGCTTATATAAAATCCAATTGAATTTAAAAATAATACAGAGCATATATACAAATATATTAAGATTGTATTTCACCAATGAAGAGGGTGGTTTTTTTTTACATATGTATAATATATCTTAATATAAGAACCCTTATTCTTAGAGTATATATATGCATGCATAAAAAATGGCATTATTCCATTTCAAATATATGTTTTATTATGTTTTAGAATTTCATATAACATGTATGTTGTTGATTGTAGATCCGCATATGTGATTTGCGGTGTATTAAAATCAAAATACATAATACAATATATAACAATTGTGTATAAGTTGAGTTTTTTAAAAGTTATTTATTTTATTTGTACCTTTTGATTATATACATATTTATATTACACGCAATAAATTATGTTAAGTAAATATTGATGTTTATACTTTATTTATTCTATAAAGATTTGAATTAAATATTAATTTAAAATTTACTAAATATGTTTATAAAGAAAAAAAAATCATAATGTGTAAAAAGATTTATGGATTAAGAAAAAAAAATTTATATTTGGATTTTTTTTTTTTTTTGGTTTGACTTTGAAGGTATTTGATTATAATTCCTTTTTCATTTTTTCAAAAAACGAATGTGAAACTTGAATCAAAAAGCTACTGACATTTCTAATGGGTATTTCCTAAAAATTGACTGTTCATAATAAAAGGATGCATAGGTGCAGAGGTGAATTATTAAGTAATAAAAATAGAAATAGTTGGTTCATCAAAAATATTAATTTAAAATTTAACTACGCAGTAATTAATTTAATCATTTTCACTATATATAAACAATTTTTGAGAATGTAATTGCTTCCAATTTCCATTTAAACGCATCGATATCCTACAAAATATATTTACTAATATATAGACCACATAAAAATGAATATATAACTTTATATGTTATGCAACTTTTATTATATTTTTATTACATAATAAATTTCCTTTTTTTTTGTGTTTAAACATTGTTTTATTTGTTTATTTAATTGATATAATAAAGTTCATAATTGAGTTTTTATTTTTATTTATTTTTTGGCTTAATTATACTTGATTCCGTGGACATTACAATAATGGAAAATTTTAAAATGTATTTATATAACGATAGGAAAGTATTTATATGGTGAATACTGAAAAAATGCCTGCATTTTATGGAATCAAAACTCTTTAATATATGAGGTTGTAATTTAAAAATGAATTCACTTTAATATATATGAGATGGTTTAAGCTTTTTTAGATGCTATACATATATACTTTTATAATCACTTAATTAGAAAACTATTATAGTTAAAAAATTCCAAAATAGTTTATTAAAGAAAATATTGTTATAATTTATTTTGTTGAAAAAATTGTTGGTTGGTGAATTGTTATTGCAAACTATTTGATTTTTATCGTTAATCTATACAATTAATAACCGATTATGTTAAAATACAGAATTTATTTACTATATAAATATACATTTCATTAGGGGTAAAATAAAATTGCATGTTCATAAACATTATATTATCATAATAATCATTATATTATTATTATTAGACTATTATTTGTTTTTTTTTATATATATAAAACTTATTAATATTATCGTCGTTGTCGTATCTACCATATATCAAGTTAATTTTTTCGTATTTATAAATTGAAATTACTTTACTTATTCTTACATTACCATACATATATAAATAATTTTATGTATATAGTAATAAACATTAGATTTCATAAATCGGGTATCAAACACATCTATTTGTATATATATATATATGTTTTTTGTTTATATTACTTTTATAGTTAATATATGAAATAAACGTCTTATAACGAATGGGGAAAAAATTTAATGATATGTCATAAAAATTATTATATGGCTATATATTTATTTCTTTTCTTTAACATTAAAATTGTTTTTCGTATATCGCAAAAAAAAAATTACTTGAATTTCTTTCATAATCATAAAATATTAATAAAAAAAAGGGTAAAATTATAATAAAATTGGTATTTCTCGCATGTATAGTTTTTCTATGACACAGCATTGATTGCCATATATATATTTGGTATTTGTTTTGTTTGTCACGTTTTCCGGTAAATTAAAAAATCTATATGTTTTACAAATATAATTTTATTGTGACTTGCGGATTAAAATGGTGAATTGCATTAAACTTTTATATTTAAAAGAACCGCCCAGAAGAAGGGTTATGAATGAGCCTAATTATGATCAACAATTAAATAGTACGTTAAAATATAGGATGTAGTGCTTGTTAAAATCAACAACTGGTCATAATTTTTAAGAAATAGAAAGGTTTTTTTGGAGGCAAAGGCGGGGTTAGGTCAGGTATGCGGGGGTGTTTTAACAAGGACAGATATTGGTGTGGAGCAGAAGTTAAGGGTGCTGGATGGGGTGATTAGCAGTATTGTAAGCTATGGGTGTCAGGTATGGGGTGTGAAGAGATATGAGGAGGTGGATAGGTTTGAAAGATACGTTTTGAAGAAGATGATGTGGATGAGTAGTGCATGCAGGGAGTGTGTGGTATATTTGGAATTGGGAAGGGTGCCGATGTGGGTGTATTGTTTTAGGTTGCACGTTAAGTATGTTATTGGAATGTTAGGTAAAGATGAGGAAAGGTTGGCGAGAAAGATTTTATGGGTAATGGTGAAGAAGAATATAGGGTGGATAAATGAGTGGAAGAAGAAGGTAGAAGAAGTTGAAATGGAATGGAATTGGGAGTCAACGGATATAGAATATTAGAGAGGGAGAGCGGAGGTTTTGGTTAGAAAGGTAGAAGATAATTGTGTAAAGGAGATGGGAAAAGAGGGGAGGAGACAAAAGGAAGAGTGGGTGTTTTCGGAGTTGCAGTGGGGTGGGGGAATGCATAAATATTGTAAGGGGAAGTTGAAGTTTAATGAGATGAGGGCGATAATGAGGGCGAGGGGTGATGTGATGGGGCTTAATGCAAGGGGATGGGGTAGTGAGGAAAGGTGGTTATGTACATTGTGTGATATGGGAGTAAGGGAAACCGGATAGCATTTTGTAGGGGAGTGTCCGGTTTTGGGGGATATTAGGTGTAAATGGTTGGGTGTAAGGAATTTAACGAGGGAAGGAGTGAAGGAACTATTGTCGGGAAGGATGGGGGGAGAAAATAGGGGGTTGAGTGAATGGAAGTATGTAGCTGGGGTAATATTGGAAATGGAGAGATATAGGGAAAGTTTGGTTAAAGAATATAATGGGTAGAGGTGGTATGGAGAGGAGGGGGACATGAGTTGTGCGGAGGTTAGGTGTTGACGGGTGGAACTACATCGGGGCAACGGGGTTCTTTTTTTTTTATATTATTTTTGTATTGTTAATTATTTTGTTCGATATATGTTATTACTTTGTAAAAAAAAAATAATGAAATAAAGAATTGGATTATTAAAAAAAAAAAATAGAAAGGTTTTCGGAATTGTTAAACTAATTTAATTCTTCTACAGGGAAAAGTTTGTCTATATAAGGAAAATAATTTCAATCCACTCATAAAAACCAAACATACGAAAAATCACGCATCTAATTGGCAATTTTAAAAGTTTACCCGAAAACAAACCATGTGATAATAATCATATTTTTTTTTTAAATCGACCATAAATAAAATATAAATAAATACACAGCAAAGGTTTTTGTTATTCTTCTGTTAGTAAAATTAAAACTACAAATATACAATTAAATAAAACTATACAATATAAATAAAAACTTAATTGTAAATAATATAAAATTAAAATATAAATTATGACTAAAATTGAGGGCGCAATTATATATTTAAAAATTAATTACATCTACCCTAACAAGCCAAATAAACGATGTATTTTTTATAAGGGGAGGGGGGTTCTCAAGAATATCAGAGCTGTAGGATAGGAAAGAGTACTTGGCGCGTAGTCGGTCCGCTGTAGGACTAGAGGGCTTGACCCAAGTACTCCCTGGATATCGGATTGAAATGAAATAAATGATTAATTGGCGCCTAACTCAGACACAAATTACTGAGCGGCAAGACACAATTATTTGTTCATTTTTTTTTATATACAGGATAAAGTATTGTCAAGTAGTCAGTTCATTAAATAGAACAGACCGCTTACAATTACTTTTTTTATATTGGTTAAGAGGAAAAAAAGGACACATGAAATATAAAAAAATTTATTTTTATATAATCAATATATAATGAAAGTTGGTTAGTAAAAAATATTAGTTTGATTTTATAGGTAGATCTATTTAAATTGCACAAACAAAAGGAATAAATATTAGTAATTTATATAGTTATTTATATACGTTTTCCATTTACCATTTAACATTATTTATATTTTATATTAGTTATGAAATTAGTAACATAAAAACTGAGGGTTTTATTGCGATCTACCTATGAAATCTAAAAATATTATATTTCGAAAGAAAATATAAAACATCATATTCATTCATAATGATTTATTTATTTAAAAAAATGAAATTGTATTTGATCGATTTGTTTCAGTTTCAGATATAATAAATGTATTTTTATTAATTTTTTTCATATAATTTTTAATATGAATGAATGGATTTGTTTTATTTTCTTTTATAATGAAATATAATAAAGTAAAAACTGTGTTTCTACTCACTGAATTGTTGGAATTCATAAAATAAAATTCGTAAAGCTGGCAGACAAAATCACACTAACCTGAAAGAAAACAAATGAGAAAATTTTATCACTTAATAATAATGGAAAAAAAATTATGATTATTGTATTCTCTTTTATAACAAAATTGGTTTTTTACCTGTTTGGACTTTTGTAGAATACACTATTGATGACAGCAAATATTCAGCAAAATACACCGATGGCAATGATAATAGCAAATATTCTGTAATTTTCCGCTTGATGAAAATGTATAAAGTTTTACACTAATTCTTTGATGAAAATACGTCTGTAATGAAAATCAAACAAAATAAAACACTTAAATATCATAAAGCTATTTTTCAATTCAACTTATTTATATATCGGTTATATTTTATCAATTTTATTAAGGAGATTTTATATTATGAAAAAGAATATATTATAAATTTTAACAAATAATTAATATTATACTAAAAATATTACGGACCACTTTGAAAGATAACAACAAAAAATGTTATTGTGTATAGACAAAAATTTACCGTTGATAATTTTTTGACTAAATCATATTATTTTTTTAATTTTGCATCATTTATTAAAATTAATTATTTTACAATTGAATTATCACAACATAAAACTCAAAAACTAAATAATTAAATCGAAAAACTATTTTTGTGATTTGAAATTAACACAAATTAATTATCAAAAAAATTCTCTTAACCATCACACACATCAAATTAATAATATATACTGTGATTGAATTGCATTGAAATGGAATCTATAATATTTTTCATAGGAAAACAGAATAAATCTCAAGATATGAACATTGAATCTAATCTTAATTGATGCATAAAATCGAATTCTTAATTTGTTCAATAATAATCAACATATTAGATAACAAAAATTGAAATCGGTGTATTTTTATATAAAGAAAATTAAATTCACACAAACATCAAATATTTAAAACAAAATCATAATGAAAAGAATGATTTAGAGAAAACTCTAATATGAATTTTTCCGAAATGTTTATTCAGTTAAAAAAATCTATTAAAAGCATTTATCAGATTTTGCAATAAAAACTATATATATAAGAGAAATAAAAGAATTTTCCGAGATTTCCAATTTTAAAGATATACTATCGCTACTTTTATTAACTTTAAAATATCAAAAAAAAAACATTAAATAAATATCTTCAATCCAATCTATTAAATTTATAAGTCATAAATTTATATATAAAATATTCATAATTTATTTTTTTATATTCTTAATTTTGGATCAAATAATATATTCCGCCAAATAAAAATAGAATAATATATATATGGATATAATTTAATATATATTTATTTAAATATTTCTAAAATTAGCATTTAAACTTTCTTCTAAAATCTAAATTTTTTGATTGTTGTTCAATATAAATAAAATACCGCTTGGTGCCAGAAAAGTACCATATACATATATTAAATAAAATACAAAATAAAAAAAATGTTAAACGACAAATAAATAATATAATAAAAAAAATTATAATAAAATGAATATTAATTTTATTATTTATTATAAACATATTTATATAGATAGATATAGAATATATACTATATATTATATAAATACCCGCAATATAGAAGATACAAAATTGAAAAAAAAAATCGAAAGTGGGCATTTTTAACACCTATAATTGACATATTTATTTATATATCTCTATATGTCTATATTCTATCTTAATCTTTTATATATATATATGATATATTCATCATACGTATTGGATATGTTTGTTTCTGCTAATGAACTTTTGCGGATTTGATATAGAATTTATATTTATTATATATATATATATATATATATATTATATATATATTTTTGTGTTATTTTATTTTATCTTTTCCGAAACAACAATTTAAATATTATTGTGGTATACTTTTATTATATGACATTATATTTATCGATAGATCGCGATCGATATTCTATTCCAAAATTGTTCTTCTTCTTTTTTTTCATTCATATTTACCGCCACAGTGTAAATAAAATGTATATATGATTATTATTATAAAATCCTATCTATATACCATAATATAACCGTATGTTTCATAAGTAGCTGGATAATATTCAAATTCATATATTAAAATAATTGTATTAAAATAATTAGGTTTGAGCAAAACAAAAAGACATCAACATCACGTTGATTTGCTCAAACCCTGACATATTTGGGATTTACAACTGGGACAGTTTTGACCATAAACTCTGAATTGGTCATGTTTTGTGGATTGCCGTATTCTGGTAATTTTGCTCTATAACGTTAATATATTTTTTTATAACATAGTGACAACTACAATTAACTTAAATACGCGTAATCGCAAGTAATGTTGTCCACATACTTTAATATATATGGACATCAAATGTAATAATCATTGAATCTCATTGTTGAATAGGGAGCAGAATCGTGCTTTTTTTTGCATTTGAATTTTGTCCAGCTATTTATGATACATACACGTTATTGTAACGTTTTTTTTAAATCGCTTTATAGCTTTATGTGAAATTTTCATTTAGATTACAAGAAAATATATCTTACAAAAATGGAATACAAAAATTAAAAAAATATATATATATAGAATTAAAATATATTTCAGATATCAGCAGATATACCAAAAATTATAATAATATTTTAATAACGCAATAATAATAATAATAATAATAACAAATAATATATGAAATGATTATCGCATATAATTGAAAATCATAACAGCGACTTATATATATTTCAATATATATGAATGGAATTAACAAAATTTTTTTTTTAATAAAAATAAAATCTTACACCTAATAAACTAAATTCTAACAAACCACACACAAACTCAATATAAGCTGATTTCGAATATTATTTTTCGGTATTTATAAACAAAAATATTGATAATTATATGCATAAATAAATATATTAGAATAATATTTTATATAATTAAACACCTTTTTCTTATATATGTTTTTTTTTATAATATATATAGATTTATATAGAGGAGGATAGGAGAGATATTTTTACCGGCTTTTATCTTTTCATTTCATATATGCGTATATAATTTTAAATTAAATCTAAATTATAGCATTATTAATATGTATTATTATTATTGTTATGATTATCATATGATTATTAATATTATTAAGTATATATTTATATATATTCGTTGTTAATCTATTAAGCTTTTATACAAGTATTTTTGAGATTATATTTATATAATATAACTACGTCAATAAGAAAGCACTTAAGTATATATATATAAAAATTTTTTTATGTATACGAATTCTTCTTCTTTTCCTTTTTTTTTCTTCTTCTTCTTCAATATTATTTTGCGAATTCAAAACAATAATAAAATAAAACTGAATTGCAAAAAACTTTACTTTATTTTTTAATATCTAAAATTTTTATATTATTATTATTATTATTATGATAAGAAGATTTTATAACATCATTTTCATTGCTTTTAAATTTATTTTTTTGGTTTATATTTATAAATATATATGTGCTATAATATTATTATATAACAAAAAGTATGTATATCCGCAATCTGACGTAGGTAAAAAAATCTTTGTTTTGATATATAATTTTAATTACACGTGAAATTATTAAAAATATATTTATATATGGATATATGTCAAAATAATTCTTTTGTATTTGATTTTATTTATTATATGATTATATACGTTTTAACAAAAAAAAATGTTTTAATTTTTAGTTTTCAATAAATATACCATTTGAATATTGTGCGGTTATTAACTATTATTGAAAGTTTATATGGAAAATTTAAGACGAATGTCGTCATATATAAATCATATATATTATATGTGTTATTTATATATATAGAAGCAACATTCCTGTTGGGATTTAGCATTCCTTAGAGGATTAAATATTTTTTCACATTATTTATTTACATTTTATTCCATATTCTTATAATATATAGAATTTGTAAGTTGAATTTCTGTATTCGATTTGGAATAATGTGAAATTATTAATAATATAAAATTATTTTTGTTTACATTATCTTCTTTTCCTCTCATCCTTTTTCATAAGATAAACTCTCCACTTATTAAAAAAATAAAACATTATCCGTACGTGATTATTAATCGACCGCATTTAATTTTATAAACCATATTGGCGAAACTTAAATAATTTATTATCAATACGTTTATTGTAACAATAAAAAATTTCACGAGTATAGAATAGGATTATTATATGTATATAAGCATTATAATGCTTCACTTGCGATGTTTCATCACATCAGAATCTTTGATTTTGTCTGTTTTTAATTTGATTTTGTCTGCTTTATATATACTTTCTATATACATTCATTTTCTATATTTTAGAAACTTCCACCAAATTTGAATTCAGATTTTTATTATCTTTTTTTTGGTTGAGTTTAAGAATTCAATTTAATATATGATGATTATACTGTATACAAATGTATATAACCTTTTTAACATTGATCACGAGTGTGAAATTAACAAAAATTTGATAATAAAACATTTTAATTTATAAATATGTCAGTAATTATAATTATATATGAGATAAGAAATGAAAAAAATAAAAACATTCATATCGCTATATATGAAATAAAATAAAATTATCTAATTCACATAATAATAATTATATAGTTTATTAACATTTTGTTTTTACAGAACAGAAAACGATTAAATTTTTTTATATTTTGGTTTAGAAATGTTTTTGTATAATAATAATAAAATTGAACTAATTTAAACTAATTATAAATTGAATAGTTTTTCTTAATCATTTTTTTACACAACTTTTAAACAAGAAATTTGTGATTTATTTGATGCGATATACATTCAATATTTTATATAGGTCAATATAATTTATTTAGTATATAAAACAATCTTAAAATTCCTGCAAAAGTGATGGGTGAGAAAATGTATTTTTAGACAAATCGTATATAGCATAAACTATACATTTTTATTAAACATTTTTTAAGATAATTGTATACAAGCGAACGGCTCAATTTATTTACCTTATGCTGTATATATATATATATATATATATATATAAAATTAAAAAATATCCTATCCATTCAGAATCAATATTCATATCAAGATAGCCCTTCAAATAAAAAGCACTTTTCCAAAATGAAAAGTATATGTTTCATGAAAGGAAATCATATTATCATTTTAATTTACAATTAACTTTTGGAACAACTAATCCTTATGTATTTTGTGTTATAATTTGAGTCTTCTACTACACTCATTAAATAAAATTAAATGTTTTTGTAGTCACATTGGCTACGGAATTTATGATGAAATTCATCGACAATTAAAAATGATAATTATCAGGTCAATTATCATTTTTAATTGTCGATGAATCAAATGATATCAAAATAAAAATTAAAACGTTAATAAAATATGGCAATATAATTGATGAATGATTAAAAAATATATATAGTATTTTTAAATTATAAATTATATATAAATAAATTTTTTCATTAATCCGTCAGACGAAAAAACTATGCAAATTTACAACATTAAACGACAAATTTAGTAAATATATAAATCTAAACATATATTTCTATTCAATTTCAATCACGATTTTTTCTTTTTTCTATTTGTCACGATAATCGTGATCGAAATGTGTTGCTCCACTTTCATTCTACTATGAAGAACTATTAACAGAATAGGACCCCTTTGGTTTAATTTATATAAGATAAGGATTTATGAATTCTATTATTAAACATTATTTCTATGTCTATATTATCATCTATATAACGTAGAAAATTGAATGTATTGTTGGGTATGCATTTTAAAATGCACCTAATTCAATTAATAAATCACAAACACTAAAAGTGCTTAATTTACAAATATATACATATGGTATATGGGTTTTTTGATCTTTTATATATTTTTAGATATATACGGACAAATAAAATAATATCTAAATATGTATAATAAATCTTTAAATATATTTTATTTTAAATTAATTATATAAAATTCTTTCAAATATTATAATATTAAAAAATATCCATATATAAACACGTATCAATTAATTTACCTACAAAAATACATTTAATATATATATATATAAAATTTCTCACCTTACATACACGAAAATCAATACAATAAATTAATAAATATGTGAAACATCCGTTTTTATATTTTATTTAAAAAGATAATTTTAAATATATAAGAATTTTATTTTTGTCTATAAATTAACAACTTAAATTTAATTATTTATTTATATTATATAAATTTCTTAAATATCTTAATCACATATATTTGTGTTAATTAATATTAAATAATAATTAAACAAGAAAAAAAAAATCAAATACGATGCATATATGAATATATATATCATTATTGTTAAATTATAATTTATAAATACGGCGTCTTGATACGGACATACGAACGACGGAATGTCGGCAAATTCTTATGGTAATTTAATAAAAACAATATTGCAAATTATAAATATATCTATCAGATAGGGTTTGTCAAATCAATAATATAGTGATTTAAAAATGTTTTTTTCTATTGCAAATTTGATGGAAATCGAAATTCTATATGCATAAAATCTATAAGATGTATTTATTTTTTTTTCTTAACAAAATTCCAATTACCATATAAAAAAAGCATTGAAAAAATCGAATGATAATCACGGAACAATCAATTAAATGGAACTAAAAACAGATAAATTTCCAGTGAAATTTCGCAATTTTTTAATTGTAATACATTTTTTTATCAATAACATTTGATATAGAAAAAAACAGGCAGATTCATTTGTTGTATATACTAAAAACCCTGTTGTTATAAATTTTTTTATTGATATGCATATATAATAAACAAAAATTTAATTATATTCACGATTGATAAAAAATTAATTTGTTTTTTTTTCTTATATACATACATACATAGATTTCATATATATACATAATATTAAAATATTTCAGAGACTGTGAATGATTGCCGTTATTTCAGAAAGCTTCTTCAACCAAATATATATATGGTATATATAGTATATTATAGACGTCATTCGAAGGAGGATTTTGTGAAAATGAAGATTAATAATAAAACAATAAAAAAAAATAAATATAATTTGATAATATATGAAAAAACAAAATAAAATAAAAGCTTTAAAAATACATGTTATTGTGTTTTTTAATATACATAATATTTATATATATATATATATAAAAAATGTAAACAAACTTTAAAAAAAAATCAAATTCCAGACGTAACATTTCATTTTTTTTCTTCATCATCATTTTTTTAATCAATTAATGTGTATATATATTAATTTTTTTTTTATTATTAATCACAAATTATCACATTGTATTGTATATTATTATATATTGATGATATCATATAGAAAAAATATACATGAAATAATAACATATAGTAAAGAGAGTTGTTTTGATGATATACCAAAAAAAAAATAAAAAAATAAATACCAATTTTGGTATTTAAAATAAAATTTAATTATACTAAAATGAAAACAAATTGTTGTTGATTAAATGAAAAAAAAGGAGATCATTTGTTTATTGAGACGAATATAGAATAAATTTCATTTTAAACATTCCAAAAAGAAATTGTTGCATGCGATTCAAAAGGGATGAATATGGAAGTATTAATAGACGTTTATCATTATATTATATATGGGTAATCTGTGTATAAAATGTAATTTAAAGATTCAGTATTCGCATTAACACCCGAAAACTTTGCATTTTAACAATTAATTAAAAGCACTTAATAAAATGGACTGTTTAAATATGAAATCTTTATAAACACAAAGATAAATGTTATATAGAGACACACTTTTTCAATTGTTGATTGTGAAAACTTTAAAAGTAATTCAAACTATAATAAGTGGCATGGTGCAAGAAAATTTGTTACGACGATCCAAACCAGAAAATATAATTTTCCAAATTTTGGTAATTGGCGAATTATAGCCACAGTAGTTGTGCTCCAATTTATATTTTCTTTGCATGATTTGAAAATTCAACCAATTTCCGATTTTTCATAAAAGAAAATTTTGAAATTACATCTTTGGTTTAAAAGATTTCCAACCGCGATTTTCCACCAATTGTCATACATTATACTGTACAAAAAATGTGACAAAGTTTTTCCACACTTTCATTTGAAAATATGAACCGATTTCCAAATTTTCTTCAACAAAAAATCAGAAAAATCTATTTTCAAATGATTTAAAGAAAATATAAATTGGATAAAAACCCTGTTTATATAATTCGCAAAATTCAATTTTGTGGAAAACTATATATGGCTATATAATTCAGAAAATTGAATTTTCAGGAAAATTTTCCTGCGAAAAAATGTTTGTTTAATAATTACTTTGTTTTTAAGCACATATAATACCTTTTAGAATATCCTATCGTTTTGGGTCAACACAACAGAGCACATTTTTTCACACCCCGCAGCAACTAAATAAATTTTCCTTTATATATTGACCTCAACAACATACAATAATTATTTCTACAATTACCGCATAATCACATATCAAATATATATATATATATATATAATATCAATAATTTATATTCAAAAAATATTATTCGTCTATATGATTATATTTTATATATGCGATATGATAATATGTTTTATGACGTTTTTTTTTATTATTATTATTTAAAAACATCATCTTGTTGATGCTGTTACATTTTTTGTTTTTTATTTATTATTATTATAATTATAATAGATTTTTTATTGATACGTGCGGTTTCGTTTAAGTAAATATATTTATATCTGTTTTGCTTTTTTTTTGGTTTATTCACATTCACACATATTAATCGATCGATTCGATGTGATGTTCTCGATGTGTTATTAAAATAAAAAAATTTGTTATTTTATAATTTATTAAAAATATTATACTACCTACATTATTATTATTATTATTATTATTATTATTATTATTATTATTATTATTATTATTATATATATCTCTCTCGCAATAGATATATTTTTTATTATTAATATTTTATAGTAGTTTGTTTGTATATAAATAAACTTACATTTATATATAAATTGTGTGTAAATGAAATTGTTTAGTGTCATTTGTTTATTGACCGCGATCAAGTATGGTTCAAAAAATTAGTATAATTATTGGTTTAGTTGTAAGTTGTTGGTGTATATTCGATTTATTTATTATTCTATCTGAATCGGCCACATTTTTAACAGAAATTAGAACACATCCTGGTAAGTGTGTATATAGAATATATGTTTTTATTTATTTTATTATTTAACTATATATATATATATATATATATATATAGACAGACAGAGACATTTTTTATTTTGCTTTACTAAAAAATACTTTGTGGTTATAATTAAAAAAAATTTAAAAAATTAACATATGTTGAATAATGAATTTTTTAATAAATTTTCGAGTTATGCGATATTTAATATAATTAAAATAAAAAAAATAAATTGTGTAAAATAATATAAAATATGATAATAATAATAAAGGATCAAAAGTTTATCTGTAATATTTTATTTATTAAGTGTTTATATTATTTTGGTTTTTGTTTTTTGAAATATTCATATAATTATTATTATATTATCATATACCCACTATATAATACTAAATAATTAAAGTCTTGTTTGGTTGAGTACCGCCGCGTATTTCCATACACCGCGAACACATTATTCAATATTAATCAATAAATATATACATCGATTATGATAAAGAAAGAATTTTATTATAAAAAACGCATATTAATAATAAAAAAATCAAATGGAATTAATTCCAAAAAAAATTAATTTTTGTAAATAAAAATATTCATAAAAAATAAAAATTCTCAATATATACCTCACTCACATCCGGGATTGTATATATACAATACGCAAGCAAATATATATATATATAATATAAAGTAAATTCTATGTAAGAGGAATTTTTTATATATGATAAATAAAAGAAGAATTAATAAAGTTATAGTGGCGATAGTTAGTTAAATGCGAGATATTTAAATTCTTTTTTTATATAAACTTTATGTATTTGGTTCAATAAACATATAAGATACAAAAATAAAAAAAAATATTGTGTATTGTGTCGTCAATGGGTTTTTATTTATATTTTAATCGCGCATTAAATTAATCGTTTTTTTTTTGTTTTGTTTTTGTTGATGTTATTTCTGAATAACAAAACAATTTTTAATATAAATATATAATATATTAAAAGTTATTCTAATAATTTTTTTTGAATGAATATTCGATATATTATTACGATATACATATATTTAATAACATTTGTTTTTGTTTAATTATATTTTGTTATTAATAATATTGTAAATTGCGAAATTTTCGATATATATACGGATATGTTTTTATTTTTCAAAAGATTATACAACAAAATAATAATAATATTATTCTTTTTCTTCCCTTGATTGTGTATATGCATTTAAAAATTATAAATTTTGGTTTATTTTTATTATACTTTGTTTCATATTGACTTGAAATTTTATAATAAACAAAATATTTATTTTAAATTTAAATCGCATTCAAAAAAACAAGTCGATTTATGTTTTGGAAAGATTTTACAATTGCGATTATGCGATTATAATGAATTTTCTAGCAAAATTGGTTTAATTTGGTTTCACTATAAATCCAATTAAAAATTTCTCAATGTATTTGTTTATATAAAAAAAAACGATGATTAAATATAATATAAACCCCTTACGCGTTAAAGAAAGTCAATATATACTACAATATATAATTATTATCCGATTGATTTATATAAATTAAATAATCAATAAAATAAAAAAACAACTTTTATCTATGAATTATAAACATCACAAATACAATAATAAAATTTATTAAAAATTGACCACGGCGACGATTAAAAATCAATTAAAATTGTGTGGAAATTTCCTAATCGGGTAATCTTTCATATATTGTATATATAATTATAATATAAAATACGATTGTATATAAATATTAAAATTAGTAATAATCTTATTATTATTATATATCTATTAGTCATACAAAATAAAAATGTATTCCATTTTTAGGAAAATATTAAAAAAAAAAAAAACACAAAAATTTCATTACCAAAATAATATGCAATTTTTTTTTTCAACCAAATCATCAATCAAAAGGCAATATACATAAAACAATTGATCATTCATTCGTTTATTTATTTGTATATATATACTTTTTTTTAGAGTATTTACTGTTTTCAAATATGTACATAAAAATCGTATAATGTTTAAAGTTATTTTTTTAATTTTATTTCTTTATTAAAAAATTATCACATTTTTGGTAATGAAAAATTGTTTTAATAATATTTTGTGTTGGTTTTTTTTTCTTCTTAAATTCTTTATATATTTAAAAGTCTTTTATAAAAAAACGCACGCATCACAGACACAAATAATTACACGATCGCAACGCGATAATCCCACATCGTTATATATATATATGAATAATAAATATAGCAATTAAAATGTGATGATGTCTATATATATATATTAATAAAATTAATATGATTACAAAAAAGCGGTGTTGGTGTTAACTTTAAATAATTTTATTAATTATTTTTATTATTTTTATAATATATTTATAGATCATCCAGGAAAATGTTGGGAAGATATTACAAAAATTGCATTAAAACCGGGAAATATAATAAATGTTGAAAATGAATGTATACAAATAACGTGTACAAAAGATTTAAGATTTGCTGGTTCAAGGTATGTAGTATAATTTTATATAGATTCGTTTGCCCTGAAATTTTATTATTATATTAATTATTTATTATTTTTTTACAGTTGTAGTCCAATGGAAACATCTGATAATTGTGAAGAGGTTCCCGGTGATTTAACACAACCATATCCATTTTGTTGTCCGCGATTTAAGTGCATTGATGAATGCGGTAATAATCTATTATTTTAATAAATGTTCTATACAATGCAGATGATATACGTTTATTAATATTATATAATGCGATAATAAATAAAGTTGAATAAGAAAACCGATCAAAAAAAAAAAACTTTATTTATATATGTTTTTTTTTTATTTAATGTAAACACTATTTATTTAATATTTTTAATATTTAATTTTTAATAATTTATATATATATAAATGTGCGTGAAAGTGAAAATATTTATATGAATGTTAAAAAAAAACAAATGTTGATTGATTGAGGAACTATTGCGATGTGTGTTAGTGTGTTTGTGATAACATTTAATTTTAATTTTTTGTATAAGTTTTATATATTAAATTATTTAATATTTATTATTTAAATAAAATTGAAAAAAAAAACAATATACTATTGAGAAAAAAATTCAAATATATATTAGATTTTTTTATTCTATATATATTTTTAAAAAAAATTTTCACATATTCAATTTGGAATGGGAGTTTGTTATTTGTTTCTTTCTATACATTATATTTTTATATTAGTTCAATACAGACTATGAAAATATTTTGTAATTTTGCAAATTTAGGATATATCTGGAATTTTATATATACATTATATACCATTATATAAACACTACAAATATAGAAACTTGAATCTTGAATCTATATAATCTGGCGAATTGAAGTATGAAATCCAATTTTTAATTTCGAAGTCGAATTTTTAATTTATATTCATAAACACCAACAGATAAAAAATGTTAATCGGGTTGAACAAAAAAAAATCAGTTGCGATGAACACAACAAATAAAAAAAATACTATTATTTTACTATTAATTATTTCGACGACGACGATATATAGACTATATGCTATAGATATAATTTCCAATTAACTTATTAAAATAAATTATAATACAATAAAATTATCGCAATGTAAAATTATCAAAACAAAATGAATAAATCATAAATTGCATAAATTTATGATTTGAAACAAAACACACACAAACAAAATAACAATAACAATAAGCGATGATGAAAACGGTAATGGATTTAAGAGCAATGATTCCAAAAATAAATAGATATAAATTGTTTAAACAATTAAAAAAATACTAAAAATTATACGGACCTGTGTTTGAAAAAACAACATCAAAAAAATCCAATTTTATATAAATTAAACAGTTATTGATGATAAATTAACGTTACAAAGTAATTTTTCAATATATGTTAACTATACATTTGTTTTTTTTTTTCCAAAAATATATTTTTATATTACATACCTTTTCTATGGGACGATATCATACAGATAGCTATAATATCAATATCAGGACATGTGTCTTGAATCTGAATTTATCTGAATTGCGAAGCATCAAATCGAATCCAAAATTCGTTGTCGAACACACACACGCACACACTTATATGAATCAACCCGCAAATTTTGAATGCACATTTAAAGATATTAGAAAAAAAAAAACTATTTTACTATTAAACTAATTTTTAAATATTTTTATTTAGCTTTATGTCGAACAGCATATAAAAATTATTATTTATTTTTATGCACAAATTATTAAGAATTAAATGTTCAAAAAATTATTTAAAAAAAATATTATATATTGCAATTAAATTATCGCAATGTGTGAGCACTTCAAAAACTATATGAAAACTGAAAAAAAAAAATTATTTTTATAATATCAGACATACAAACACCAAAAAAAAACAATTAATAATAAAATCATTTATCATCACATCACACATCAATTATATTACCGATTTAATTGTTCGTCTTGAATATTGTATATGTGATATTATACAAATCACAAAATGTGTTTGTTTATTTATTTTATTCAATGAAGGCATCAGGTAGAAAATCGTTTTTATCTACGCGGCGTTTTACCGTTTTGTAATTTTGTGGTGTAGAAAAAAAAATATATTTTATAATATGATATTTTACGAGTGCATACAACACATTTATATAATTAAATATATAATAAATTTTTTTTTTTCAATATTTATAATATAAACATCATCATCTATTATCAAAAAGTAGTAAATTGAATGGAAAATTCAACGATTTAATAAACATAAACAGAAACTAAAATCGAATCAAAAATTCTGTAAATAGTTTTATATAGTTGTGATTGGTCTCATCTTTTGATCCACCGTCCAAACGTATAATGAGTAAAATTCAAAATAAAATATATCAATCGTTTATATCGTTTAAATAAATATTTTTAATTTAATAATTAAATATCCATATAGAATGAAAACAAAATTTTTTATTTTAATTCTATTTAGTAATAAAGCAAATTAACGTTTAAATATATATATATTATAGATAAATGATAAATGTGTTTTTTTCATTTATTTGTTTTTCGTAATTAAATTTAATTTCATTTTATTTAATATATATATATAAATTAAATAGGTAGAATATAAATTAAGATACAATGAAAAAAAAATGTTAAGTTAAACACAAAACAGAAAAAAAAAAAAATAATAGTATAATTTTATTAATACTATAGTAAATAAAAATAAAATGTTCCTTTTAAAATAAATGAATGAATTCATACTGAATGAAAAATATTTATTTTAAGAATTGGTTTTTTAATTATAGTATTTAGTATATAAAGTATATTTTTAGTTGTAATAATTGTATTTTATTCTGTTTTTTTATTTTGTCTTTTTTTGAATTTTTTTCTTTGTTAATAAATCCATTTATAATAATACTACTAATTTCTGTAATAAATATTATGATATATAAAGAATAAAAATGATTAATTAACAAATTTTTACTTATATTTTCTTTCGAAATAATAAACAAAAGAAAATAAAAATTTAATTCTTTTAAATTGAATTTTATATTCATCAGTAGAATTTTGATGAATACGAATCCTTGATTGATTTTGTGTTCAAAGGGTATATTGAAAATTTAGTGAACTTTACTTTCGTTATAAAAAAATGGTGGCACATAGAAGTTCTACCATAAATTAAATCGATAGCACAAATCAATTAAAATTCAACTTGGAAAATTACAATAAAATTAAAATGAAAAGTGTTATAATTTTGATGATAAAAACAAATAATTTTAATTTAAATATTTTTTTTTTTCAATTTAATTCATTCTTTTAATTTTTCAATTAATACTATTGGTTGAATGTTACAAATTTCGGATAAACGATTGAATTCAACGCGCATTTCAAATGTACCAAATTTCATATTTGTATATATTTTCGATAAATCAATTCGATCTGGAAATGGAGATGATTCTACAACTGTTGTTGTTTTTGTCGTTGTTGGATTTTTTTCGGTGACCTTTGTACGAGTAGATAATTTTAATTTTTTTTTTAAATCGACAAGTTTTGTATCATCATCCGAGGTGTATGAATCATTATTATTATTGTTGTTATTATTATTATTATTATTATTATTATTATTATTATTATCATCGCTGCTACTTGACGTCGATAACAATCGACGACGACGACGTCCACTACGATTTCGATTGCAAGGACTTTTCGATAATTTACGTTTTAACGATGATCTAGTAGAAGATCGTAATAATGGTGAATTTCTATCACTAGTATTATTATCAATAGGTAAACATTTCTTTTTGGTTTTTAATGATGAGGCTGTTGCTGCGGATGCTGTTGATCTTGTTTTTCTTTTGAATTTCAATTTATTTGAATTTTTACTTGTATGTGCAGTTGATGAAGAAGATGAAGAAGACTGCTTATCGTTTGGGTTATGATGGTAGTCCGCTTTAACTGAAGCATTTTTGATAGGTGATGTATTTTTGGTATCCTCGGCGACCGTAGAGTATTTGATCTTGGCGGGTTTTATTTTCTTAAATTGTTTTTTGTATTCATTGTTGTTTATTACCGAAACACATTTAGAATTATCATTTTTATTCGATACTGGTAATAATAATGATGATCCAATTGTTTTTCTTCTAAGTTTTATGGTTTGACAGTTTTCTGTTCTTGTAAACGGTGATGGTGATGATGTTGAAGCGAACGGCAATCCTGATGTTGAAATTGATTTTCTTCTGGAGCTTCCCGAAATTCTCGAGGTTATTGTTGTCGTTGATGTTGTTGATGGGGTGGATATTGTCGAGGTTGATGTCGGTAATGTTGTTGATGCGTTTGATGCCGATAATGTCGTTGGTGGCGTTAATGCCTCTGATGCCGATGATGTTGTTGATATAGATTTTAGAATTGCTTTTTGTTTTGGAGATGTTGTTGCAGGTATAAATGTCTTAGATGTTATTGATGCTGTCGGTATTGGTATACATGTTGAATTTAATATTGACGATGATGTTGTGGATGTCGACAATGTAATGCTTGATGATGTAGCTGTTGAAACAGTCATTGCTGTAATTGATGCTGGTAGCGATATCGATGCTGGTGTCGTTGTTTCTGTTGTTGTGGGTAATGTTGTTAATGAAGTTAACAACATTGAAGACGTGTGAGTTCTTTGTGTTCCATTTTTAATCCTTTCTAAAGCTTCAGTTGATATTTTATCAATGTATGCCATTATATGATCAATGTTACCGAAAATCGTATTTTTAGCTTCGAATTTCGTTAATACTAATCCATTTGGAAATATAATACGCATAGTTAAAAATAAATCCAAATAATCTTTCACAGGGGTAATACGGTAAGTTTTATCAACTATATAGTGAACGAATTGACTGTGACGTTCAACTTGTAATGCGTACCGAAATTTACGAGTGCAATAATTACATTCATACGGTAAAGAGTGATTACGCATATGACGAGCCATTAAAAATGAGTGTTTATTTAATTTACCACATATTGAACATCCATATTCAACGGGAACTTGAACCGAATTCAATTTATAGGATTTGTTTGCGTGTATCCGTTCATGATGTGCTTTTAAAAATTCAATTGAAGAAAACATTTTTAAACAATATTTACATATATTTGTTCCAGGATGCTCCAGGGTTAAAAACTTATTAATATTACGATAATTTATAAAATCAAATCTTTCCAAAAATAATTTATCTGGATGCATGTAATGTGCTGTATTAAAATGGGATATTAATCTATTGGTACCTTCCAAATAACTATCAAATAAACATTGACCACATTTTTTAGTGTCAGTCAAATCAATTGTTGCCAATACGTTTTTCGAATGAGTTTGTTTCATATGTTGCACCATTTGGTTGTATGTTAGGTTGATTGAACAATGAAAACATTTTACACATTTTGTGATTCTAAACAAAAATGGATTATCCCCATTTTTATTTCCGATTGTTTTCGAATCTTTATGTGACCTGAACCAATGACTATACAATTCTTTTACACTCGTTTCCATATACATACAATAATCACAAACAAATGAAATTTGCATTTTTATGGATTTCATAAATCCTGTTAACTTCATAGGCATCCGTACGTTTAAACCTTTTAAAGCTGCGGCTTCTGCTACCAGTTTGAGGGTGGCGGGATTTTTTGCCACTGACTCTAAATCGTTGATAATTATAGGAGAAACGCCCAGTGCACGCAACATTGATGACAATTTTTTGGCTTTCTGGTTTAATTGATCTAGGCGCCCCGATTTCACATATAACTGAAAATTACTTTTAATTTCATCATAATTGGTTTCAATATATTTAAGTAACATTGATCGAGGTAGAGGTTGCGGAAACGGTCTCGTTATATGTTTATTATTGTGATGCAATAATAATTTTGATTCAATTTCAGATTTATATGACAAACATAAAGTACAATAATAATAGGATTTGATTAACCATGATTGTTGTGGTTCGGCTATCGTTGTTTGCACGTTTGTTGGTTTTTTTTTTGTAATCCATGAAGAATTATTGATGCTGGATGTTTGATCCGGGGATGATGACCGTGAGGAGGACGCCGATGACGATGCTAAACATATTAATTCAATCATATCATTTTGATGATTTGATTCAACGTTGTCATCAGTATTCGATATTGATGATGAAAATTCTGTTTCATTACCACCAGGAATGATATTTGTTGAAGTAGATAAATTAGGTGTAGTATTAGCAGTCGTAGTAGCAGTAGGAATAGTAGTAGTAGTAGTAGTAATTTTTTTAGGAGTAATCTTCTTAGTTACAGTTGTTGTTTGACTAGTAGCAGTTGTAGTTTTAGTTGTAGTAGTTGTAGTAGTAGCCGGTGCTACATTCTTAGTTGATTCACTTTCATCGTTATCTGAAAGATAAGCATCGTCAATCAATATTGTTTCAATTTCCGGTGGATTTATAAACTCTACATCTGAATCATATCCATTGGAAGCATTAAGTTGTTGTTGTTCGTCGCCGCCACCGGTTGTTGTTAAACTGACAGCTGCTTCATTTGGTTGCAGCCGATTCGCAGAAACGGCGACAATGCTTTCGATGGAATTTTCTACTTTATTATCTTGTTGAACAGCATTAACGGCAATTGTAGTCGCCGCAGCATCAGCAATTGCTGTAGTACTAGAAACAGCAGCCGCATTGCATTGCTGTGCGACTGCTTTCACTGCTATAATATTAGACGACTGATGTGTCTTCTGCTTAATTTTAAAATTGGGATTCCGTAAGATTTTATGAAATAAAAAAAAAAATATATTAAAAATCTTTCTCAAAAACACAAAGGATACGGCAAAATGAAATGATATGTAATTTTAGCTTTAAATTACGATTCACTTTTAAATTCAAAATTTTGTAATAGGCAAAATTATTATATTCCTTAAATTTCAGTTTACCAATTGCAAAATTTTACTTTATTATAATGAATTTTATGCCTTGACCTTTTTTTTTTTGAATTTGAATTAATTACACGTAAAGGAAAACAAAACCATAACTCATCCCTTTTTTTGTTGCAATATCCGTTTTTGTTAGTTGTACCATTATTAGTACTAATAACGCGTCAGAACAAAAAATGTCAATGCATTAAAAAAAGAAATGTTTATTTAAACAATTTTAGTTACTTTTAACATTAAAATGGGTAAACCATAATTGGAAACGGAACAAGAATATAAAAAAAACCCTATTTTTTTTAATATTGGCCAAAGGGGTTTGAGTATGACATGTATACCCTGGTAGTGACATGTTCCCGCATGTATACCCTGGCACAATGCATATTTACCAAAAACATTTAATAAATGAATTATATAAATCGCATCAATAAATGTTATAATACAATTTTAAAATTATACCAATACTGAAACTAATACAATAAACAAAATATATCATATATTTTGAAAATTTTAACATTTAACATTAACAAACCTTTATGGGCACTTCTTTCAAACCAACCACGTCCACTTTCGAATAAAATGCCTTAACATGATTATGTACAATTTTACAATGTTGTTCCATATCTATTAAAGAATTCGTTACCACTTTGCATACATTACAGCAATATTCGTACAGATGTATTTCATCTTCAATAACATAATAATTATCTTGATCAGAATTACGTACAATAACAAAAATTCGTGTATCCAAATCTGGATGCATAAGTTTCGCGTGCAATTTAATCATTTCCTTTTGCATATGCATTAATTCACACGATGAACATTTATATAGTTTTTCGCCATGCATTTGCATATGGTTTATAATTAAACCTTTTGTTAATACACGCAATGAGACGAAACAATGTGGACATCGATAGTAAATATTATTTGAATGTGAACGAGCCAAATGAATTATTAACATATGACCATCTTTAAACTTGAATTTACATATTTCACAAATAAAACGTTTGTATTCCGGTATGTATTTTGAACACATTGTTAGTTCCAATAAATTTTGCTTTTGGGTCATCTGTATTTCTGTTTCAATATTAGTTGGAATTCCATTTGCATTTAATGCAAATTTTATCATATTGTCAAAGGGCAAAATTCCTGTGGCATAACATATTTTGCTTCTGAATGCCGGCGAATATGAATTAGTGAAAGTCTTTTTATTCACCTTTTTATGTAGCTGTAAATGTTGTATCAAAAGAAGTCGTGATTTTGTTGCATATCCTTTACACATTGAACAACCAACAGCTTGTGAAAATTCATTTACAGATGGTATCGAATCGATTTCATATGGTGAATAAATTGATTTATGTTTAATAGATTCTTTAACATTTTGATACATTTTCAAAATGCGTTCGTTAAACGCATTCAATGCAGCTAATGTTATCATTCCCTTTTCTATTCCAATGAACATATCAACATGTGGATCGCATTTAATTCGATTTATTGGCATTACTCCGGGGCATAATTTCTTATGCACATTCACTAAATGCTTGCTAATATCTATAATAGTCGGACATTGACAATCGCAATAGAAGCAAAAATACCGAAGTATACCATGCACTTTTGTATGCTTTACTAATTCAGCTATAGTCGGAAAATGCAATTTACAATGATAACATGGAAATGATTTTAATATCATATCGTTATGTATCAACAGATGAACGTTAAATTTAAAATGATCTTCCCATGATGTATTACAACCATTAACACCGCATACATATAATGATTTACCCATAAGTCCCGATCGCTTTGCCAATTCAGATGCGGCTAAATTAACATCACTTCCATTTAATATCATTTGATTTGCATTCGTTTCAGGTAATCTAATACATGTATTATAATTTGTTGATGTTTGTGTTATTGCTGTAGGTATTGTTGCTGTTGTGGTTGGTGATATTATTGTTGTTGATGAAGTTGTTGTTTTTGCTGTTGCTGTTGTTACTACTGTTATTGTTGTGTTCGTTATCGTTGTGGTCGCGAATATATTTAAACATTCTTCTGGAACATCATCATTATAATCAATTAATACATATTTTTGATTCACATAATTTATATCGAGTATATTGAATGCAGTTCGATGGCTTTTTGTTGTAATTACTTTGGCTAATGTTTGATTAGTACTCAAAGGTCGTATCAATGACCGTAATTGATTGTCGTGAATAACATTTGTAAGCTCTACACTTCTCATTTCTTCCACCGTATATGGACAATAAAAAGTTTGATTATCATCCACGAATTTCTCATCATTACCAATATATGCAATTACTGTTTGGTTTACCGGTAACGGTTTACCCTTATTATCCTAATTAATATAAAAAAAAAATGTGTTATATGCTTTTTCTTCGTTTCTATCTATGTTAATATATCCTAAAGATACTTACAGCCGAAGCAACAGTAGTAGCAGAACCTGGTAATGCTTTTGCACAAACTCGAACACAACAAACAAGAAACTCCGATGGATGATCGTTACACATATGCACCCTTATATTATGTAATTTATTGTCTCCAAATGCACAAAATATACATTCATATATACCCATGTTATGGCATAAAATATGTCGGCCAGCTCTTTTCGGCATCACAGCCAATTTACATATAAAACATTTATACACAGATGCATGCTCCCCAAATAAATGTTTAACGAATTCGGCCAAAGTATAGAATTTTAATTTACATGCTGTAATTTTGAAAAAAGGAAAAAAGAATTTATTAATAATAATTTTTCACAGAAAAAAAGTGGAAATAAAATTATCGTTAATAGACTTTAAATATATATTATCATAATCTATAAATTTGCTTCTGAATCTACCACATCTATAAATGTTATTTCTAATCCCTGTCCAAAAACCCCGCTCAATATCAAAGAAAAAGATATGCTAAAGTAGTCAAAATTTCTAATATAATTTTTTTACATTAAAAGCATAACTTCGCGAACAAGTCATTTGATATATTGTTATGGAAATGAAAATAATAAACAGTGATAAAATAAAAAGTGAATAACACCAACAAATTATATATAAACAATGAGAAATTATCATTTATGACAATTGAATGCTAACCGCCAGTGAAAAATAAAATAACATTTGCAAATGTGCCAAGTATACAAATTAACAATTATGGTATTATTACATATTTTTATGCTGCGCTAATCTTTAATTATTATTGTTTATATATTCGTTTTTATGGTAATTATATTATTTAACAATTAAAGGTTCATATTACAATATTTATTATTTTGCAAACCGATGAAATTTTGCATATCATGAAAATTAAAGTCTTTTGATACTTGTTAATTTGCCAATATTATCGTTGAAGTTTAAAAATTACAATCTCAAATAATTTATCAATTCCAATACTGTTCAAAAGAGTTTCTTTTACTAATTATTATGTAGATCGTTTCGTTAGGAAAAAATGTCTCAAATATTATCACTAACAATTTAAGACAATTTTCGAAGATAAATTAAAAGAAAAAGTAAAATGAAAATAAAAATTTGTTTACTTACGATTACACAGTAATGGGCGTATATTCTTATTTCGTAATTCCACTATACGTTTGTATTCTTGATTCGTTAACATTTTTTCAGGTCCGGTGCATACCAAAACTATTTCTTTTGCATTTTTATGAAATGCACGAGTGTGTAATTTAACATTATCATAAGTATATGAACGATAAAAACAATAGCGACATTGAAATATACTCGTTTCATGGACTTCTTTAATGTGCTTTACAATATCTTCTCCACAATCATATTTTATTGAACAATATGGACATTCTTTCCATGTCATATCATCGGTACATAATAGTTCACGTTCATGTATGACATAATGACATAACATATTTTGAATATCATTTGTTGCATACGAACAGTTTGTACCCATGCATTTGAATAATGCATATAAAATAATATCGTTTAACATCATTGTACGAATAATTAGTGATTTATTTGATACACTTTTTGTGAATGGTTTTAAAATGGGTCCATCATCATTATTATTGTGAATGGGAGCTGCTAATACCGTATTAGGTACTGTTGATGAAACTGATTTAGATCCAGAGGGTGTTGATGTTGAGTATTGAGCCGCCATCGATACTACACTATTTCCAATTGACATTACATTTGATATATTTCTGGCCGCTATTGAGCTTTTATTATTATTATTACCACTTTGAATCATGGTAGATGTATTGGACGGTAGGTTTACTGTTGGTTTAACCGTTGATAGTTTATCACCAGATAAGCGACGTAATTTAATTGTTGCTTTCTTTGGCGGGGTGGTCGTTTTTGTTGGGATATTGTCCGTATTGATGGTATTATCAATGGTGTTTAATGGATTGAAATTGATGTGTGCGGCCGTCATATGTTGATATTCATCGGCTATGGTTAATTGTTGCCAATTCTCTATAACATTTTTTTTGCATGTAAAGCAATATCCAGACCATATACATCTGTTTGATATGTGCTTTTGTATATGAAGACTAAAATCACTTATATTTTCAGTATTGCCGGCTAAATTATAACAAAAACATATATATCGATCGATTGAACCACCAATGTTTTCATCCTTTTTCGAATAACCAATATTTTCTATGCGATATATTTTATATGACTCTGCCATTGGGACAATCGAATTTCTTTCTATTGCATTCTGATGTGTTTCATCATTAATAGATGAATTATTTGGTGTTATTGTTGATGTGGTTGATAAAGATGCATGTTCGGCATTTTCATTTGATGATTTTTCTTTTATGGATTGTTTATTTGTTATGGTTGTTTGTTCATTACTATTATTTACCAATTCAACTATAGAATTATTTGAATATTCTATTGAGATTGGTAATAATAATGCTAATTGATTCATTACTTGATTTTCTTTTATATTCACATTTGATTCGGTTTGATTTTCGAGTGTAACCATTGAATCATTTCCAGGGGTATTATCTGTTGAAGTATCCCTTAAAACAATTTCAGGAATCGAACGTTGTTCGTTTGTGTTTTCAATTTGAATTGCGGTTGCATTTACATTTTGTGCAGCTGTTGCATTTTGTGTTGTTGATGTTGATGACGTTTGAGAAGATTCCGTTTCTATTGTATCCATTTCTTGTTTTACATTTTCATTATTTTGTTCGGTTGGTAATTTACTGCATTCAATGTTAATGTTCGTTGAAGTGAGACATTCTTGTAATTCTTCTTCTTCTTTCACATTCGTTGCTTGTTTTTCATTTGACGATGGTTTTGTTATCGTGCTTTGTTCATTATTATTATTACCTAATTCTGCTATTGAATTATTTAAGCGTTCTAAACATCGTTGTGACTCTAAATCGTTTGGAATTTGTTTTTCTTTTTCTTTTTCATTAACGGTATCAATTGGTACGGTTGCCATATTAACAGTAGCAATGGCATTTGTATTGTCATTTAAACTATTATTAATTGGATTATTTGTAGCAGCCACAGGACCCCTGTGTTCTTTCTCGTAAACTTCTATTTTAGGTATAATCACATTTTCGTTTACCGAATCCGTTGTTTGGGTAATTAAACTCTCATTTATTATTGATGTCGATGGGGTGTGTGGTTGTAATGTCGATTCTTCTTCGGATAATGTACGCATTTGTTTATTTACATTTCCG